>VWZG01001928.1:5293-18267 GCA_013396735.1 Grallaria varia
AGTGACAATCCTGTATATCTGTAGAAGTTACAACTACTTTACAAAGAAAGTAGCTCTCCATCAAAACTATACAGTCCTTCCAACAGGGCACATGTAAATCACATATTTGACTATTATGGAATAATGTTAACCCAATGAACCAAAATAACAGTACCAAAACACCATAAACCTCTATAAACAAGAAAGATATGGACTCAGCCCCAAATGTATTGCTTATCATAATACTAACATATTTATTGCATACCAAGTTTCTTCAAATGAGTTGGAACACTTACTAAACATTGAGCAGTAATACTTAGTCACTCACTAATGCTTTCCAGTTGGGGAATGAAGTACATTTGTAGAACCTTTGAGGAAGCCTGTGCTCATTATTACCATTGTACACAACACAGGCATAAAATAAGACTTAGTCTCACTGTCTCAATTTTTGAAAGATACTATATTCTTGATCTGAATGTGAAAAAAACCCTAAACCTACTTTTCAACAAAACACACTGTATCACTCAAAAGGAAGATTCCCATTGCTACATTCTCCGCTGTATCTTAAATGTAAACCATGCAAGATATTAAAACACATCTTAAATTTTTCACAAGGAATGACTCCTTTACCTGAGACTCCACAGTGCATGTGATCATAGAGGTGTTGCTGGTGCAAGGTAGATTTTTTGTATATTACATGAGGATGACCGTTCTCATAACTGTAATTACTAGAATCTTCTGTTATATTCTTTAAAGGCTCAATAAAATACTCATCATCTTCTGTAGCAATGACTCCATGCTTAAAGAAGAAAAGAAAATTAAAACTTACAAAAGACAATACAAAACTTGTATTAAAAAGCTTAACTTCAAAAAACATTCTTTGTGAAGAAATCCACAGCTAGAAGCCAACCTATAAAAAGGTGCATGAGCCAGCTTTCCTCTGCTGATTTTAGTGCGAGCAGGAGTAGATGCCTATAAACAACACAATGAGAAAAAAATAAAATTATCACTGTCAAATTTTGGAGTTCTTTCACATTTTTTTGGTGGATGTAGTAAGAGAGCAAAAAACATTCTCAGTGTATGACAAATAATCTCTTTACAGAGATGTTCCAAAACTGCATGACTCATATCCATTAAAAGTGATATCAAGCCAAAATGGCAAGTTCATTGTCACTCTATGATGCCACAAAGCTAGATACTTAGAGCCAAATACTCCATCAAAGACAAACTCCGTGAAGGATTAATTTCAGAACACATGCTCAAGGAAACAGTCACTATTCCACATCCAGATCATTAATCCCCAAACTGAGCCAGTTAATAAAAATCAAATTATTTATATTAACTTATGATACACTGTCCACAAGGCATTTATTCCGTAGAAGGTCTTGTCACAAATCCAGAAAATACAAATTGTTGCAGACGTGCACTAGACCTCATTCCCCATAACAAATGAACACTTTTTTCCTTATGCTGTGGCGTAGAATAGTACATATTCTATTATCATAACTTTCACATTTGTGAACTCCTCTTCTTCCAAACAAGCAGCAGGTTATATAAGAAAGGGGAGGTTACAGGCCAACTATGCAATTTCCTGAACCTTCCGCAATTAAAACTGAACTGTAGCAGAAAATCCAGGTCTTGGATTCTTTCAGATACAGAATTATTGAGGGAAAAGCCCTGACAGACTTCTACACCCATATTTGCTAAACAAAAAATTCTGATACCCGTAAGTAGAAAATTGTGAATGCATGAACTTCTTTCTCAGGGAAAAAGAGCTATTCTCCAGATAGGAGCCTGGGAGCAGGAACTGCTGCATTCATATCCTCACTTGATGCATCACAAATTTCTACCACACTTTTGATCTGTAAAGCAAGTACTATGCATAAGTCTTTTATTAAAACCAATATGATCAGCCATAAGACCGCTTGCTCTGTATCTGCTCTAAATATCATAAAGCTGTTTTCTAAGATCAGAGCTTACCTTTGTACTCTTGGTCAAAGCTCTCATCCCATTACTGTTTTGTACATCAAATGCATTTTTTTCTTATCTCCTGCAACCCATAACAATGTAAAATTTACAAAACAAAAAATCCTGTGTAACACATCAGAAAGAAGAGTGGTTTCCAAATGGAACTGTCCTATAAATTGTGAAAATAAACGTATGAACAGACGGCAGATTCCAATTATCTATTCCTTACATTGTGACTGTAACAATAATTGTTCCTCTTCAGTGGTATTTTTCATTACAAACTCAATTATTAAGCCAAAAAGGTAACATCAGGTTCTGTATTCACCTGGAAGATGCCAGTATCAAATTCCTCTCACAATGTCTTCTGGTTATTTACAGTCGAAGAACTTACTAGAAAATAAACCATTTACTGGTATAATGCTGCTTAAATAGTACTGAAAATATAAACCGAATTGTAACTGGGCTTGCCAGATGTGCAGGAAGAACCTTGACAGTCTGGACTGCATCCAGTCTGGATGTCAGACATCTGAGTTCAAGGGAGTCCTGCACCATTATAAGCTCTAATACTATGTTCCCACAGGGAGAGAGTCCTGCAGAGTGATTCTGGCCAATACCATCAGGCTGTCCACTTCATGCCAAGCCAAAGGAGACAGTGGCACTGTCTCTGAAAGAGAGTGGGTCCTAACCTAAATCTGATTACTCCACAGCATACATCCTCTCTGTCTGTACTCAAGTCCAGCCAGGTTAGCAAGCCTAAGCATGAATAATTATATCAGATACTGAAACTGGTACTTATAAATGGTGGGAATACTCCAGCGGAATTAAATCAATTCAGATAACATAAACACTTAATTGTGGCATTAATTCTCTAACCAAATATGCAAAGACTAATATAAGTCTGCAAACTCTGATCACAGTTCCTTCAGGTACCAGCAGTGAAAATCATTAGCAGAGTATCACTATTTTTTCCTATCCCTAGCTAGCATCTGATTTCATCTGCCTGGACACTATGGAGGCTTAAGAAGAGCTATTTTAATAACACATAGTTGAGGAACTCAAATAAATGCTGAAGTAGACTTACCACCAGGTAATGAAAGCATGTATGTGGTCAGTTGCGGCAGTTATGACCAGCGATCTGATAAACACTGGAAACACACTTACCCTGCATATGCCCTTCACATAAGCCCGGCGTATGTATACCATTTTAAGCCTAACACTACTTTTGCTTGCAAACAAAACAGTTTTTCTAATGCAAGTTGTCTTGTTGAATCAGACTGAATAGTTTTTAGGAAGCACTTTGAATTCTGTACACAAAATGTACCTGAATCATCGGCAAGCCAGCATGCATTCTGAGTTTCAAAAATTCAGGTGTCTAGAGATCCTTCCATTGTTTATGCATCCAGCAATGCCTGATTAATAAATAGTGGGAAATATACTATTATATCCAAACTAACATTCTAAACACCAGTTTTGGCTTACAACCCACTATTTCAGCAAAACAACATTTCTGTCGAAAAAGGAGATTGAAATAATGCCCTTTTAAAGAATTAAAATGAATTAATTTTTTTTTGTTTTGCTATTGCATTGTAACAGTTCGTAAATTAGACTTCCGCTCCAAAGCATCAGAGATACTGAGACAAGAGAATGACCAGAAAAGTTTTTGACAAAATCCCATGAATTTAAGAAACAAGCTGAATGCACCAAGAAGGTTACTACAAGCAATACGCCCATGATTATTATCTAAAATAGATTGTTTGAGGTCCTGTGTTATCCAATACCACTGCATACTGCCAACTCATGCTAACATATATAAAGTCTGGTTCCAGCAGTTTGACATGCTCAGACAAATCTGTGAATCCAGAATTCCCCTGAATCTGTGAAAAAGAATCTTTTTCTGTCAGGCTGTCCAGCGAGGGCCTTAACCACCTTCAGATGGGGGGAGGTCCATCAGTTGCGGAAGCAAACTGAATTATGGAAGACAAGTAAGCACATGCCTTTTTCACACAGTACAACTGTATCGTAATTTTTCCATACTTAGAACCTTTCTGGACTTTATGGTCTATCCATTCTTAATATAAAGTAGCAGTAATGGAAACTTCTGAAAATGTGCCAGTGTTGTTTCATATGTAAACAGCTGGCTATACACTTCAGTGTGGTTTTATGACTGAGGAAAGATATTGCATTCACTTACTGTTTTCTCAAAGATGAAAAAAGAGTGATCTGTCCTGAGACAGCACATCATGGAATCTAACAAGACAAAACTAGGACAGGGACAGCTTGTATACCATTTTCTGAATAATAAGGCTATACTGGAAAAACATATGAGTACCAAAGATAGACTTAAATACACTGATCTCTTTTCAATATAAATTTAGATACTTATAAAATATTTTATAAATCAGGTATTGTATCAGAAAAAAAAAAACATAGTACGTGCAATTTATAATATATAAAAGTAGATGCATTCTTTAGAGTCAAGCCAGCTTTCAAATGAGCCAACTGAAGAAAAATATGAATTATTTATACGTATATGTATTTAGGAATATATGAAGCAAGCATGAAGGCTTCCAGCAAAATAGTTCCTCCTTTAACCAAGTTAAAATCATGCTTTTAAGTGTGGTCTTTATCATTTCCATTTGGATGGAGAGACCTGTGCTACCCAGCACAAATGTTACGCAGCGCATGGAACTTGATATGCCATGGAAATACTGGACCTTTTACCTTTGAAAATTACTTTGGACCATAGTAGCCTCAGAATATTTTCCCACTACTGATCTTTTCAGCTCAAAATGACAAAATTCGCTACTGCGCAAAACCTGTTTGAGCACTAAGGTAAGAGTTTTGACACCTGGCAGATGACAAAGGTGGCCCAGAATGCAAAAAAAAAAAGGGTTTTTATTTGATTCCACCGCAACAGGCTCCAAAACTTCTTTGAAACTTGTTCCTGTCGGAATCAGTCAATCTTCATTCCCATGAGGTAAAGTTCTTCTCGCTTCAGCCAGTCTACCACCATTTCTTCTTTTCTCCTTCAGTATGACATACTCAGCTTTGGCAATGCCTCAGTCTTACTGCCTTCCCAACATACACAGGCCCTAAAATGCTGCTTGTTGCAGGCTCCTTCATGATACAGCCAAACTTGCAACCCATCCGCAAATGTATCATCCACCACAGTAAATATGAGTTTGCAAGCCAGCAAGCCTGCCGGACAAGACTTTCAATTTCCTCATATGACTGCTCACTGGATTATAGAGCTTTTCTCACAACTTCAGACAATTTATAGCACAATCAGGCCCCAGAAGATGGAAACTGCTGGACTGAAACTTCAGTAAGTAGCAGCCTGTATTTCTGGGGCACTTGGTAATGAGAAACAGAGGAAGAGGCTGAAACAAGAAACAGTGAGAGTAGAACTGCTTGTCATTTTTATTATAATGAAACTAAGAGAAAATCCTACTTACACTTATTGCAAATATAAGTGTTCTTCAAAGTCATACAAACTATGCTAATTAAATCATGTTCTCACATGACCATTCTGCGTAACTAAACAGAGTAAGTCAAAATATTCAAGAAGGGGAAATTATTTGATCTATTTGCCAACAGTGAAGCCTAACAGAACAACTAGAGTAAATGTAATGCATTGATTTTGCTTGTGAGCAACACTTATTGTTAAAGGTTACGACTTGCTTTAAACTTAAAATGACCAGCTTTGATAAAAAGTTAATCAAAGACTAATAGAATGAGACTGGTAGTCACAGAACCACAATCAAACTAGAAAATATGACAAATGCCTCAATCGCAACATATTCTGAACTATCAGTAATTCTAAAACAAGTAATATTGTCTTTGATATTCACTGCCAATTGCTTTATGAGACACGTTCTAACCAGCCACTGTGTTATAAAACATTCGTCACTAGGAACCATCATTGAAAAATAACTTTGTGATGGATTTATCTGAATGGAGTGGTAAAACTCCCATACACAGTACTCTGGAAGACTCTGCAACACTGGATGACAGAGAAGTTTCCACAAAGGAAGATACTCTTGCACCCCTATGCAGGATTCCTGCCACTCTGAGAAAGAGCCATTTGTCACCCCCGCTGCTGCTTCTGGAGTGTGACAGGAGACTCACATGCTTGTGACCAGGCCTTCCTAGGAGATGCAATGGACACCTGATACTTGCAGTCCCAAGTAAAGATTCATGACCATGAAGAACTTGAGTGCCAGTCATGGTGTGTCCAGAGACTAGATTAAGGCTGCCTTGATACCCAAAGACAAGAGCTGATGACAATCACAATCACTGCAGATGACAATTTAACTGGGAAACACTCTACACTAAAGTTAACTTACAAACACTAAGTTAACATATCAACACCTAGAACCACAGGCAGCTTCACTCCAGCAAAACAGCCAGTCTGAGAGCAAAGGGAAAACATGAGGCAACGGAAATGCTAGATGTTACCTCAGGGTGTGTAGGGCACAGAAGAAAGCAAAAAAGAGATTCTGCTTTACCATAACATCTCCCGTGCTTTTTGGAAGAAAAGAAGTGCCATGAGGAGCCAGAGATGGGCAAAGACAACAGCAAAACCCAGACTTTTTTTCTGCTTCATCCCACTCTTGTTTTCTTAACATGAAAGCAAAACAAGACTTGGCTAAGACAGGGGCGGGCACTTTTGGCTCAATCCCTTAGCCAAGGTCAAAGAGGAACTGAAATGGGATCACCATGACACTTACTGCAGGCTCCAAGGGAGCCAACTAGTCTGTGCATCAATTAAGCAGAAACTCTGGAGATAAAGAAATGAGTCCTGAAAGAAGGGAATTGGTCTTCATAATACTTTTAGCTGAAAAGAACTCAAAAGCAAAGATCAAATATATTAGTTAAAGAGCTTAAATAACTGAGACAGAAAAAAGTTATCAGATGGCAACTGCAACAAAAGTGAAAATTGTACTAAATTCAGACTTATATGCTACAAGTCTGCACTAACCAAGCTGTGATACCACACTCAGTGGAATACCATTTTAATTACATTTCTTTGAAACTGTTCGCTTAGCCCTGAAAATTCCCATTAAACTATTTCTCCTTAAGAGTACTCTGAAATGTTAAACTAGACTGTGTCAGAGATATCACAAGTAGCTGAGTGTAATGCAACCTATCTAGGTCTGAAGCAGCTGGCTTTGTTTGAAAATAACAAAATAACAGCATTACTCAATAGCACTTTCAAGGAAGAGCAGGAATTAGTTTAGCAAGTCTGTGTAATCTTGTTTTTCCTTAGCAATTAGTTAGATCTGCCTATACCTAACAAAATAGACCAGCATTGTAATATAACAAAAACCAGAATGAGTAACCATAACATATATACCTATTTTTACTACAGAAAACACTGGCTCTTGGTTAGTGTTTCATAGTCATGCCCTTCTATGTTAGTACTGTTACTTCAGAGCCTGCTTTTTTACTTTTTTGGCATTTGTTTTCTAATTTCTTTTTCCCATGCATGTACTACTGCCATGTGATCAAAAGATCATCACTACAGGAAAAGATGAGAGTAAGTGAAATAAGAATTTCTAATCCTACTTTTAAATGCAAAAGTTTACAATTTGTAAACAAAATCTTTCGGAAAAAGGAAAGTTAAATAATTACTTTCTGATGCTGCTAATTACTAAATATCAACTTTTCTCTCTATGCTCTTGAATTTTTAACAGTGACTTCTACACTAATCAGTTCCTCTTCTGTTGTTTACTCACAGTTTATAAACCCAAATTCCCAAAGAGGGCGTTCAGCTCAATCAGTGTTCCCCTGCAGAGATCCAGCACCCTGGAGGATACAGTGTTACCTCCTCCCCACCCCTTGAGCTTGCATGGCTTTTATAACCTGTAAAGAACTCAGCACAAACCTAATCTTTGAAGAGGCTGCCGGCTAACGGACTACAGAATTAGGTCTTAGTACTTATATTAAGCCTGAAAAACTGATGACTACTTTTCCTCAGGACCTAGACCAGGTTTTAGGGGTTTCCTGCACCTTCCTGTCTGCCTGCTTCCAAAAAAACAACTTAGAGATGTGCCAATTAAAGTCGTCTTCTGTAATTCAAAAGGGACAAGCACACTACTACTAGAACACATAGTATGGACTTACCAGACCATTGCAGTTGCTCAAGGCCACTTTAGTTGTACTGTGTTGGTCTTGCAAATATCCTGTGTAATGACAGTGGTCTAAGAAATCATGCTTCCATTGCGGTCCATCTTTCCCCCAGTATTCCACTGTAAAATGTTTGGACACCAAATCTGTGTTGAGAGTCAGGTTTAAATGAAAGTGCTTGCCATAGGCAGAAAGTTTAAAAAATAATTTAGATGCTGCCAGTTCTTGGTCATAAGGGTCGGTGCTCCTCCTCCTTCTTGAAGGTTTAGCATTTTTCACAGTAAAGCTGAGGAAGGCTCCATTTTGATCAACCCTTATTGGAATTGTTAATTGGTAGTGTTCAAGGTAAGACAGGAATTCCTCTTTGTAATCAATCACAAGGTAAGACAGTCCAGGGAGCGGGCATAGAAGAGAAGAAAATATAACAGGAAACAACAAGTAGTAACATAAACATAAACGTATTTGGGTAATTTCATCACTCTCAATGAATAAAAGATGAATAAAAGTCATTTTCAGGTAAATGCACAATGTAGTTTTTTTACTAAATATAATGTTGTTTTCTTTCTTTGTAAGTCAAGAAAATGTGTTCAGTTTCCTATTAATTTGGTCATCACTGGAAGTACAAAAGTTTTTACTACATATCTTTTCCTATTTACCAAAAATACGTAAACATTTGGGACTAACTTCAAACTTAAAAAGGACACATTTTTCCCAGTGATGCCATTCAAAAACAAAAGCTATTAAATCCACTTGCAAGAATATAAATAGTAGTAAGTAAAAGTATTATACTGTAAAAACAAAATTAGATTCTTACTACCTAGTCTAAAAACATGTTAATGTTATCATGGCAAGTCTCTCTACTATCAAGTACAACATTTTACTAGATTTAATTTGGAAGGCTTTTCCTACACTTAAAAGTAGCAAGAACAAGCAAATTTCATCTGCATGACCATGAATCATGATAAAATTAAGTGCAGAGCCCATATGATCTCATGAATTATATAAAAGTGGCTTAGAAAATATTACAGAAATACAATGCAAAAACCAGAGGTTTCTTCTCAGCTACAGAGATTGGACCCCTACCTTGAGAACGGTATGAAAACCTGTTGTCACTGTGAAATTCCGATGAAACCATGACTAGGCTCAAAATCCATGTCCACGTCTTCCAAAAAATTTCCATAATTTAGAGAAAGAGAAAGTTCTTTTTTCTTTCTCCTTGGAGAGCTACCTGTGTGCTATAGAGTTAACTCCACTCCAGAATCGCACCATAACAGATACATTTATTTTATACTATTTCCAAATTAACTATAGGGTGTTCCATCTTTAGATGGGTACTTTCTTCTATATCTGCAGTCATTTTCTCAACTCCAAGTAAGTATTTGTAAGGTTCCTTGAGATATGGGTACGATGTTAGACTGGACAGTTAATGAATTCGCTCCATTTCTTTCCCTGAAAAACAAAAGAAAAAGAGTCAAGGCAAATTCTTTCTACTAAAATAGATCTATGCTGCAAGACACAAAGCCATCATCGTGAACTACACAGGGCAACATTGTGAAATACTATTTACCCAGTATCAATTTTATGATCCAACATCACAATCTTATGAAAAAAAAGAGTTACCATTAACTCACTGAACAGCAGATCCATATAGCCTATGATGCCCTTACCAACTTCATGTTTGTTTTATGGACTCTTACACCTATTAAATGTTTCTTGTGGCTCAAATACATTGTTCAGGCTTGTTCCATCTATAATCAATGCTATGCACCCGTTGATTTCAGCAGCTAATAACACATCCCAATACCCTGGTAGATAAAGGAAGACCTGGGAAAGAATCCAAAGTACAATTATCCGATCTTTCTGCAGCATGTATTTTGTTATTACTTCAGCCAGGATTCCCCTTATGCCGGCAAGATTCTCCTTCACTTAAATGGGAACACTGCATACTAGAATACTAAAGAACAAATTTCAGTATCTGAAGCTATTCATCATACGCACTCTTAATTTTTCAAATATTTGTTGTCAAAAATGCTTTGTCTACATGTCAAAAACAGTTTGATAAAGTACAATATATTTTTATTTTGGTTTTGCAGGTCACAAGACTGAGCAAATAACATGCTTTTTACATTTTCTTTTATTTTTTCCCTTTTTTTTTTTTTTGCATTTAAAGCACAATTGCAACAATAGTTAAAAGCAGATCTAGCTGAGGCCAGGGATTAAACAGAAGATCCATGCATTCAACTAACAGTCCAGTATCATGGGATACCAAACCATGTGTTGCATCAGCTGGTACTCATCAGTCCACTTAAACACTTGCAGCACACCTGTGCACAGAGAAAATTCTGCTGAGGCAGACAATGGAGAAACAGAACACCTAAGAAGGGAAGTCTGTTTAAAAACCACTTTTCAAAAGCATACAGTCACTTACACATGCACCAGATAAATATGCCTTTGTAAAATTCTGGGAATGATTTACAACATTTGTTCAGACAGATAATACAGCTACCGCCAGGGGATTATTTGTAAAGATTTTATAAAGAGCTGTAGATATAACCCCCAGAAAAAAAAATCAACATCACCCAAATCCTCTTTATCAACATCACAATGAATGTTATGCAACTTCTTAGCCAATTTTAAACACATATAATTACTAACAAATAAATGAGGTTAATCTAATGAATATCTACCTTTTCGAGTATCTTTTGAGGCAGCACACAGGATTTAGATATGTTAAGAGAATAAAATATACTTTATTATCATACTTTGTGTTTAGTGGTGGTTTTTTTCCTGCGGCACTGTAAGGATTTAGTGATGCCATTCACATGTGGCAAAGCTTCAAAGCATACAAATAAAAACCCTCTCTGTTTACATTGCCATGTAGTTTCTTAGCTAATATTTAGTTACAGTTTTTAGATTTTTACAGGTTTTGAAGATACAGAATTCACCCCATACTCTTCAGCTACATTAGTGCACTAAGTAATATGTGTGACTTCTGAGAATATAGAGTTTCAAATTTCTGTCACTGAATCTTGCTTTATGCCTGTCTGCTAGTGAGCTGCTTCCTTCTTGTATGCATAGTTACAATCTGATACGAGCACCTCTTGACATTTCCTGATAAGCCACTCCACCTATTTCGTTTATCTCACTCTGTATAATCCAGTTTCCATATGTCTGAATACTTCTGCAGTTTTTCTCTGAATGCTTTCCAATTCATCAACATCCCTTTTCATCCGGAGACACCAAATGGACACTGTAGTCCAGTCACGGCTCATTATTGCCATATATAGTGGTAACACTGCCTTACAACTTTTACTTATCCAAAATATCCTAACAGGGAGCTCATGTTAGGCCTGTTAGACTGATAAGAAGTTATCCTAACATTAAGATCTCCTGGAATGGCAGTACCTAAGGATCTTGGTAGCTCAGAATACTGGACATAAATTACAGTGTCCATTATTCAGACACCAGTGGCCCACATGATGGGCCATGAATACATGTTGGACAACAGTGTCCAACAGTCTCTCATGTCTAGTGTCCTTGCAGGGGTCTCTGAAGTGGTCTCCCTCATTTCATGTTTCACACAAGACCAATTTCCGTACACATTAGGCTTTCTGGAAGTTTCGGTAGAATTTTTTACTTCTTCTTCAAAAGTATTTACTGGCAGCTTGACCACTGATACAAGACCACACACAGCCATATTAATGCTCTGAATTAAAGAATAGTAATGGATGTGAAGGATAAAGTACTTGGGCAACAGTACTTTCAATATGTAGGAACCTTAAAGTGTCCTCTCTCTATACCCTTTTTTCTTTCTGTCTTCCTTGGCACCATAGTGAGTAGATTGTTGTCAAGACGCAAAATTTGGTCAAGATTAAGCTTACAAAAAGAATTTCCTCTGTCTTGCAAACTACACCTTCACAAGTAAAAGTAGGTGTGGCTCCATGTCCTGAACCACCTCCTAAAACCACAGTTCCTGCCTAATTTTAAGAGCTTTGTCAAGGAGGAAAGGAAAAATATAAGAAGTTTTCCAAAATCTGGGACTTCAGTGATGAAGCAGTGACATTTCTGTGGAGGCACTGACAGCAATTGTAGCAATCCCATCACTGGTGTCATGCGGTTCCTACCCGTGAAACTCAGGATAAAAAAGGCCCCATAGACTTTGGACCACAAGCCTTATGAGAGGTGGCTGAGGGAGCTGGGGTTGTTCAGCCTGAAGGAGACTCAGGGGAGACCTCATAACTCCCTACAACCACCTGAAAGGAGGTTGTAGCCAGGTGAGGGTCAGCCTCTTCTCCCAGGTAACCAGAGACAGGATGAAATCACATAGTCTTGAAGCTGCACTAGGGGAGGTTTAGGCTGGACATAAGGAAGAACTTCTTCACAGAAAGAGTAATTAAAGAATGGGATGGGCTGCCCATGGGGGTGGTGGAGTCACCATCCCCAGTGGCGTTTAAGGAAAGACTGGATGTGGCACTCAGTGGCATGTCTAGATGACATGGTGGTGTTGGTCACAGGTCGCAGTCTCAGAGGCCTCTTCCAACCCAGGTCACAATCTCAGAGGTCTCTTCCAGCCCAACTGATTTTGTGGTGAAGCAGACTGCCAGGTGACCAGCCAAACTGCTCAGAGAAGTCACCTCAGGACCCTCCACCTCCACACCACAGCACCAGGAGCACTGCCACACCACGGGTGTCCCCCACGGGACCTTCAGGCTCCTGCGACGAGGGGACAGACAAGGCAAGGCCGAAGAGGGCACAGACGGTGGGCCGCGACAGCGACAAAGGCACCGAGTGAAAGGGACCGGCCACAGGGCAGGGCAGGGCAGGGCAGGGCAGAGCAGGGCAGGGCAGGGCAGGGCAGGGCAGGGCAAGGCAGGGGAGAGCAGGGTAGGGCAGGGCAA
>VWZG01001928.1:20739-42258 GCA_013396735.1 Grallaria varia
CAGCCCCCTGCCGCCAGATCCCTACTGCCAGACCCCTGCCGCCAGATCCCTACTGCCAGGCCCCTGCCGCCGTACCCCTACTGCCAGGCCCCTACTGCCGTACCCCTGCCACCAGACTCCTGCGCGGCCCGGGCCCCGCAGCTCAGACGCCGTCCGCAGCGGAGGGCAGGCGGTGTGGGAAGCCCCCCGGGGTCGGGGATCCCGCCGTGCCCGCACAGCGCTGCCGCCTTCCCTGGCGGGGGCGCGGCATCCCCGCGGCGCTGTCCGGGAGGAGGGGGCTCGGCAGGGGCGCTGCCCGCTCCGCCAGCCTGCCGTGCCGGGAGGGGGGCGGGATGGAACCTGAGACCGCAGCTCCGCCGAGGTTATTTCCCATACCCGAAAAAAAGAGAAAAAGGGAAAGAAAATAAAATCGTCCTGAACGTGAGTTCTAAGGTTTCAAGCTTCTGCTAACTCTATTTCTCTGACGGTGCGGGTGCTCGTTTTCCTGCCCCGCCAGAGGTAGTAGGTGTAATTACACCTCCTGGTGAATCTGTAATAGCTGGCTGGACTGCGGAATGATGGCAGGAAAAGGCCCAAGAGCACAGCCATTGCAGGACATGACCGAGGATCGAAAGAGCAAGATCAGCCTGCTAAGTCAAACAGCCCGCAGGACTCTGGTGGTCCCCAAAGGCTGCCTGTGTACCCTGTGAGGTGGAGGAATCAAGAGCTGTGGGTGGCATTCATAATTTCAAATAACCCCTTCACAATTACCTTCGAATATGAAGCACTACAATAGTGGAATTAGATTCTATGTACAAGTATGTGAAATTTCTTTTAAGAGTGGTTCTAGCAAAATAAGCACAACCTCTTAAATAGCTAGTCACATTTATCACTATTCATTCTGAAGCTTAACACAGTGAACGTTTATTTATGGGATCCTTTTACAGTCGCTGGGCAAATTAATGTAGCAGTGGTTCGGGGAGTAGCAGAATATATCGTTGCATTGAAAAATGGAGCTATAAAATCACTGCTCCTTGGGAACAGGAGCATTCAGAGAGAGAAACGCTTTATTCTGGAAATACATCTCCAACCTGCTCCCCCCGGGCTAATTGCTCATACCGAGGGCGCCATCCTGTGTCGGCGAGCGGGGGGGCGCTCGGGGCACGCAGGGATGCTGTCTGCCACGGGATACGAGGGGACCCAGTTACCCCCTTCCTCTCCATCCTCTCTGTGCCTGGGCCGCTTTAGTGGGTACGTCTGGGTATGTCTGGGTACGTCTACTTGATTAAAATAGGTATTTCGGATGCTGAGAAGGGCAGTTTTTGTTAATATTCCATTGTTGTGGCTTCAGCAGCAAGTCTTCATATACAGTGATCACAGGGATAAGCCACACTCACCAAGCAAGCCCTGTGACAGAGGTAGCCAGGTGTACCTGAGTCACATCTCACCCGTCTCCTTGGACAGGCACTGAGAAAGGTTCTGCTCAACCTTTTTTGCAGGCTCAGTGGTACGTACGGAGGACTGGGACAGTCTATCCTTTTGAAAGGACAGACTGTGAAGAGACCTTTTTTTCCACATTCTGCGTCAGGACCAAATAACCTTTTGAACAGACACATCACCACAGCCAATTGCCTCATGGTTATGGTATCCTCTGGGGATTTGGGAGACATGCCTTCAAGTCAGACCCGGGCTGAATCAGGCTGGGGAACGTTCATGTTGCTGTCTGAGCTGGGGACTATTCTGGTGTGAAAGACTGGCCTCTTCATGGTTGGACCTGCTCCACTGTGTATAACTGAATAAATACTCATCAAGCTAAAAAGAAAGACAGCTTATCACTGTCTGGTTAGAACCCTCACATGGATTCAACTCCCTGCTCTAAATCCAGCAAAGCAAAGCAAAGATATATGGGCTCTGAAAAACCTAGCTGCTTGCTCAGATCGGCAAGTTATTTATTCCCTGTCCCAGACAACTTGCCTAAGCCCACTGGTGTATATATACCAGTCAAAACTGGTATATTACCAGGAAAAGCTTTGAGTCATCTTAAAAAAAATCGTGACTGTCTGTGATCAGGACTTCTGACAGAATACCCAGTAGACTTACCTGTTTTACTTTATTGTATAATCCATATTTCAGAGTGAGCCTCATTCAGATAAAAATAGTGAGCTTATTTGGTGACTTCTTTTTTTTTTCCTCAGCCCAGATAGTATCTAGATACATTTTTATGAACTGCAACTTTTTAGAAAAGAAACTTGCATGAGAAGTTGTACACAAATTCTTAGTATGAATTTTACTTTGCTGCAATTAGAAGTCTTTGTAGCAGGGATAGTAGTTCTCCTGTGAATTCTGGTAATATGTATGAATCATTTGGGCCACTCTGTCTCAGGAGTGCTGGACAAGATTACACATTTATTGAGCACAGAGCATATTACTCTATGTCTTAACCAGTTTGCTATTCTTTTCTGATCATGGAAGTTGGTAGCTGAAGCAGTCTTGACTTTAGGCCTCTCAATCCTTTAGTATGCCAGTCAACAGCTTATAAGACTGGCAAGAATACTTTTTTAATTTAAATAAATACTCATACTGGACTCAAATTTAGTATTGTGAGATGTACCTGGATGTATTTAGGGTTGATTCCAGGAATCTTACTTTTAACTGAAATAAATATAGAAGAAAAAGCAGCAAATCTTTGGTGAACAGTCCGTTTCTGTAGGATGAGGTTCTTGTTACCTGCATGTTTGGATATACAGGCTTAAAAGTGTGTTTATTTTGTTTTGGGGTTTTTTTTCAAGATAGCAGTCAGTGAAGATGTGAAGACTGTAACTTATTATATTTAGAAATATCCCAGCAGTGTTTGGGGAGAGAATAACCCTTTTTAAAAACTACATGTAAAACTATGTTATAAATTACATAAATACACTTGTTAAAATACTTTATTTGACTGTGTAGTTAAAAAATAATACGTGATAAATTTGCATTTATATGTGCTATAGTTTCTGTGTTTTATCTGTGCTTGTAAGGAGTAGATCTCTGGATGTGCATAAAGGTTTCATTTTTAGTCCCCTGAAATAAAAAATTCTAGGGATGCTTAAGGATAGGGTTGCTATTGGGATCCAGTATACTTCACTTACTTTTTGTTGTAAGAACTCTGAATTTGCTTACAAATCTCATCTCTCCTCCAGAAAAATATCTGAAAAATCTCTGGAAATAACCCTGGGTCATGAGTTGGATTGTGCCTGCCACATGGTGTTTCAGAGGGAGAATGCATATCAAAGAGTAGTTTCAGTTGGAAAATGCACCTCCTTTGAGTTGAACTGTCCTTGATGGCCTGCTGAAACAAAATCCACAGCGATGCATTTGGCCTCAAGTATGGCTTTGAGGCTACTCTGCCCAGCAGTGCGGATATTGCCAACAATGTCTTCATTTAAATAAGAATAGCATTGCCAAAGGCAGGGTGATAGCCCTTCCTTTTCCAGGACGCTCCCTGAAAGCCACCGTGTGTGTTATGCTGATGTACGGGGCTGGGGCTTATCCTCACCCAAGCCTCCTTGACCAACCCATTTATTCGAGTATAAAATTTGGAAATAAAACTGGAAAACTTCATGTAAACTTGGCATTCTCCGTCATGTCGAGGCCAGTTTCCTCACTGGTAGAATACAGATGAGACAGGGCAGAGAGATCAGAGAATATGAATGTGGTGAGAGTAATACTCAAAGCTTGTTCAAAATGTAGGAGGGATGGACACTGAGAAGGGTAAGATTAAGTAACTGTTTGTTAAATCTGAGATGAGGAATCTTAGACAAATCAATCCTTATAGCAGAATGGATGTTGGCCTCAAATTTTGCAGGCAAATAAGATGAAACTGATTCTACCCTCGCTAAGATTAAAGTAGAAAAGACAGAAAAAAAAACCGGTAAAGTTCCACACAAGAACAGAAACAATAGTAAGCAGAAAAGAAGAGATAAATCAGACGAGGGAGTTGTTTTATTTCAAACAGATTTTACTGCTTTGTCTATTTTCAGCTTTCCAAGTCAAGAGATAGATACCAGAAAGATTAGGTCAGTAGGCACAGCATTTTATTTAAAGGGAGCATTTCCCAACTATATGTGTTATAGTTTTTCTGTGTTTTCTCATTTTGTTATTTTTCTATTTCCAGTGAAAGTTGTTCATAAGATCTGAAAAATCTGTAAGACTTAGCAAGAACAAAGCTGAGACAAATTCTACATATGTGGAAAATATATATGGAAAATCTCTATGAAAAAAATTGGCAAATGGTATTCCTCATAGATTAGTGTACAGAGAAACATATTAAAGCTGTGCAGAAAATCTTAGCAAATGCCTAAGAATTCAGTTATTTTGATTTTAGAATGACAAATCTGGACCTAACTCATAAGAAGAGCTGGTTATTACCATGCAGAACACTGCAGCATTTTGCAGCCTGGCGCACAGCTCCAGGAATGATGCTCCTAGTGCAGAATTAGGTATCTTGGTCTCAGGTGCCTGAATGACTTGTTTAGTTGCTGAACTGAAGGAGAATTAGGGTAGTGATACTGATGAGCATCACAGACTGCTCATTTAGCATCTGCTCAACTATGTGGTAATTCCTCTTTTCTTGGTATGCTTTATATAAAAATGTGGACACATACACGAATGTCAGAGATTGTAAAATTGGATCACGAAATGAGCACAGATTTATTTTGAATGGAAAGAATTGGACTTTCCATATTCCTGGACTGTATAGGTGGAAAAGATTTATTAAAGACTCTGGAGCATACGGTGCATGCTGCTTTGGACACAGATTACAATTTTGTCTAATTTAGGTGGTTTTCTGGCATTCTTTCTACTGCAGTGTCTTGCAAGAGTTTATAAATGAAACTGTCTTTAATAAATGCTGTTAAGCCAATGGTTTGAGGAAGAATTGAAAAAAAAAAACAAACCACAGTGCTCATATCTTCCCTGGTAACTTTAGTGTATCCCTCCAAAATGCAAAGACTTACTATGAATGCAGTAAGGTGTTATGTCAATGTTAGTAAATGTATTTCTTTCCTCTTATCTCACAAGTAACTTCATTGTTCCTTGTTTCTTGTTTTGGTTTGGGGTTTTTTATACAGGATTATAACATTAACAGCTCCTTGTTTATGGAAGACAGTGTCTGTTTCAAAGGGGTTTATTAAGGCCTCTTCAAAAAGTCCAGCATTTACCTTTTCCAGCTTCTTTAAGATTGGCTGGTTTTGTGTGAAGTTGGTCTGTACAGCAGTAAAGGCTCTGACCCTTATATATGTATCTAACCCGCAACTGGTAGACACTGTACATTAGCAACTAGAAGGGGGGACTGCCATATATGCTTGTCCAGTTCTTTGCCCACTTAACCCTAGTTATCCACTTGTAGCTGCTCTTGGAGTCAAAATTCAGGGCAAGATGAACCTTTTGGTATGACCCAGCAGTTGTTTTTATGCTAAAAGCAGTTCTCAGCTTCTTCAGTAGAAATGTAAGTGGCATAACTTAAAAGCACTTCCCACTAATTTACACTGCAATCCACTGGCATTTACAGGCATCCATGGGAGTCCACTGCCCTGTTGGTTTTCACACTGAAGCAGCTCAGGACCATATGTATATTTTATTTAGCTCCTCTGCTGTGAGACAAGTGATCCCCCATGAAAGAAAAGTGATAAAAAAAAGTCCTAGAAAAGAACAGTTACTGGTCCCCTAGTAATGACCACAGCTATTTGTCAAATGAACCTCTCAAAGCCCTCTGCCGCTTATACAAAGCCTGGGAGAAAGCAAATACCATGATGGTTGATATTTGTATAAAACTTTTGTAATATTTAGTCCTATGAATCTTCTGTTATTCCACTAAATATTCTTGAAATACATTCAGTCTTGCATATATTTTTGTTTATTAATTGTTATAAGAGTAAGGCTATGGTCTAAAGAAAAACTTAAGTACTTTCAATAAAAGATCAAAGGTCACAATGTAAGTTTTCCAGCATCAAAAATCTTTTTCATATGTGCCAAAAACCGCTGTGCGTTGAAGTCACAAATGACTTTCTGTTTCTAAGGAGTCCAAAGATTACCTTTCTTAGTTACGGGACTGTATTCTGGGCACAATCTGTGAATTGAAATAGGAACTGGATTTAGCATGCTTCTGTTTATACTATAGCCATGAAGTGATTATTAACATCAATACACAAGTTATACTGAAAAAAGATAAAATCTGATTTTTCACAGAAACTTTCAGGATGCTTAATATTATGGTTCGATAGACTTGTACTGTCTATGCTATCAGTGCTGCATTCTAAGAGGAAATAACCATGAAACCATCCAGGACTATGAAGATGATGGTATGGGAGTGTTCACAGGTGTTTGAGGGCTAAGGAAGAGCAACTTGATCCAGTGTTTGTATGTACATGTACTTGATGTATGTATGTATGTACATGATGAGCCAAGATCAAAAGAGGCCTCATCTTCCATGTGGTCATCACTGGAAACTCTGATACAGATTCATGCTAATTCTTGGAGCAAACTTCTGAGCTCTCAGAAGACTAAGTACTCTTAACTTCAGCTTTTCTTTTTCTTTTTTTTTTTCTTTTTAAATCACTCTGTATTCCCACCATGCCTGAAACTCAGTTAGTGGTAATAACTTCTGTGTTTTACTTTTGTAAACTTTGTAATTGATAGTATACCAAGAGATTTGACAGCCAATATAAAAGTACTCAAAACAAATGGAGTAAAAGCTAAAGAAATCGACAAGCTTACAGAAAATTCTGGGCATTTATTTTTAGCTCATTGTATCCACAACTGCATCTATACAATTTTATCAACAGATTAGGTTATTAGGCAATAAATAGAGTAAACTTCTATATAAATTGTTGCATGAACAGTTTTCTGCATCGATTTTTTTATACACTTTACAGAAGTCTTCTTGTACTGCCAGTCTGTATAAAGTTTGGCTAACAGCAGATACCTACAGTCATCTTAATTCAAGAGCCTATTTACAAGGACAGTCAGGTAAACACGTGAGGAAGACAAACATGGACAGAGCTGCAACCGTGTGTGTGTGTTGAATTTTTTCTACTGTCTTTAAAAGAAGGTCTTAAAGGTTTGCCTATTTCCTATGCCACTCCTCCTGAGCAGTGCAGAAGTTGAAAGTTTGGGTTTGTGGTTTACCAGATATTAGGGGTGTTTCCCAACAGATCAAATGGAACTGCAAGGGACTGAGGTTTAATTAATTATTAATTACTTCATAATTCAAGGGTCTGGTTTAAATTTTTGCACCTTCACTTCAGCTGGTGCAAGTTTCAAGACCAAAGTATATTTTAATAAATTTATCAAATTGTAATACGTCTTATAAAAAGGAGGTATTTTATAACTATTTCCTTCACTGCAGGGCTACTTGTTCCCTTAGTCTTGGCTCATAGCTCTTCTGAAGTATTATTTTTATGCATTACCTGTTGATATAGCCTGTCCTTTCTATTTAAAGTCTAGACACAGGGCATTTCTATTTCTCACTTTCCAAAAGTTGTCCCCGGGCATTCTCTTTCTCTGTGGCCAGATAGAATGTCTGACTTTCAGAGGTGAGACCCAGAATTGGGATTCTCTCCGAACAGGCTTGGGGGAGGGTGCAGGGGTAACCTTTGCTCTTGTTCTGCGCCAGAATCTCCGCTTTGCACATGAATGGATACTTTTCTATTGGGGTCTTTCTTTGGGGGGATGAAACAAATTAACTACAAAAGAATACCAGGGAATTCACTTTGTGCGCTGTCTCTGCAAAGGTTTTCTCTGAGACTCCATGAAAAAAAGAAATTCAGAAGCTTGAAATGGCCAGTGCAAATCTTTCAGAACAAGCAGGGCAGCCCAGCATTCCCCACACTCTGCTCTGCAGTAGATCTTACTAAGTCTCGTACCAACTACATAGTTTCTTACCAAAGATGGGATGTAAAATGCATTACTGTAATTTCTCCGACATTCAACTGTAGTTTTAAAGATTTAAAGTTTTCACTTTCTTTAATTGCTGCTCCTTAACAAAAAAGGTCAGAGACTAGGTGGTTTTTAATTTATTTTCAGTCACAATTTGGGGAATTCGCTGAACTACAATAGGCAAAAAATTATTTTTTCATTTTGAGAACAGAACTCAGTGTGACAAAATGCCAACACTCTCTGTAAAGTATGATTAGATATTATGTTTTTCTGAAAGGAAACTCTCATTATGCTTGTGCTAGTAAACATGGCATATGTCCTAATAGGTGTGCTTGGATGCATTGCTACCAGAGTGTCTTCTGCCCCTTGCTAACATTTAAGCCTTTAAGTATCTCAAAAGTTACTCTGGTTTTTCATGCATGTATTTTACATGGAACACAGGAATTAATCTTGTATAGCTCAAGAGGAAGAAGTTGTAGAAAAAGATGACTATTGTTGGTGTTTTCTTGACAATTAAGTATTTACTATTACATTTATTGAATCTGACAGTATTTTCAGGTGAGTCAGTGGCACTGTGATCAACAATAATGAATGCTGTGCTTTGTCCATTGACAGTGAACTACCATTGGGATCAACAATAGGTCATAGCAATTCCAATTCTGTCTTGCTCTTTGGTCCTCCTCAGGGAGTAAGTGAATCCTTCCCCTGACCTCTGAGACACATTAAGAATATTAGTGATAGATATGTGCATTGTTCGCAGTACATGTGTCCAATCCAGTGGTCATTACCTTTTAGCTGGCAGTGGGAGGGCAGGCAGGGCTACTATTTAAATTAATGATTTTACTTACAGTAAGACAGTGCTTTCCTAAATGAAAAAAAAAAAAAGGCAAAAAAACCCAAACCTGATCTTGTCTTATGATTAAAGTACTGTGTTTAAACTCAGATTTCTAGCTTATCTCGTCTTTGTTTTTGAATAAGCTCTTTCTGAAATATTCAGATGGTTTGATAGTAGTGAACTTATAAGCACTATAGATTTACAATTAAGAAGTCCTTATATCTGAGAATGGGGAAAGGGCTCTCCTCTTGCTGATTATGTGATTTAGGTTCAGCTTTTCCGACAGGTGCATAGGCCTTCACCGTGAGTAGGTCTGCTTTTGAAGCTGAATAAAATTGGTCTAGGTTACCCAAATTATTTTTGTTAAACACAGTCAAATTTAACTTGGACTAATTAACTAGTAGTCTTCCTGATGAATAAAGACTGCTTTTTACCCCTTTGGGAAAAAATAAAATTAATTAATTAAAAGGACTTCCCTTTAATTCCTTTAAACTCCAAGTTGTTTTGTTTTGGTTTTTTTAATATACTTATCTGTCTTTCCTTCTGTTATTTTACTAAATTAAACATAATTAACTGTTTTTTCATAATACTGGTAACAAGATCTGAGTCTCTCTACAAATATTACAACTCCATCAGAACAGATAATTTTTATTTCCCAACTTTACACGTGGTCATCAGGCAATCATCCCACATCAGGCAGCAGAATACTTTAAATCTCTGAGCTATGAAGCCTTAGACTGGCCAGCTGGAAGCAAAACAGGTTTCCCCTTACCCATTGCCAATGCTTCTGGACTCAACCAATTCCCCCAAGAAAAATGACTATATACTTGGCACACAGCAGCTACTAAATTTAAATTCCTCCTGCCTCTATATACTAAGCTTTCTATCTGATTCAACACTGAACTCCTATGATTTGGCCAGCTTCAATTCAGAAAGGGATCTTAGCCATCAAAACATTTACTGAAAATGATGCTTTGCTTTCCTTTCCTTCGTAGTACTAAAAGGAAGTTCCAGTGATATAGAAAAAGTGGGAGACACAGCCAACCTAACATGCCATCAACAATAATTTTGGCAGTGTTACCTGCACCAGTCCACATTCAATTGCACTGTTTCATTTTTCTTATGAATTATTGTTGTCTGTAGCAATGTGCATGTTTAATCAGCAAATATGAACTGAATGCAAATTTTCTAGAATGGTATGGTAGAGGAAATTAGTCTGAATAGTCACTTTCATTAAATGAAAGCAAATTTTATTTAGGGTTTTCAACTATTCCTGGAACTACATACTATTTGCCCAACATCTTATGGAAGAATCATTGTATCCCTTTTTTTGCAATTCTTTAAAGTAAGTGCCACTAAAGTGAAGAAACATTGGCTATGTGACTCAGCAGACATTTATTTAACCTATGAGTTATGATTCAATGTTATGATGAGTTTGTGAGTTCTCTGATGTCCATTTGTTCTTGAGAAAACTTAATAACAGGATTAGTATCTTTATCTCAAATTGCAGTATGTTGTAGTGTTGCAGGCCTGATGGAAAATGGGTAGGAGATGAATCAATACTTTGGCTTATGGTATCAATACTAAAATACAACTGTCATGGAAGGAGAAGCAGAAGCATAATTCTCTGATATTGTAAACAGTTAAGTCAAGGTAATTTTGTTCAGTTTCAATAAAATAGGATTGTCTTCTTTATTTTTGTTAGCCTAATTTTGAGATCTAGGACTCTGTAACTGCCTCCAGTTTCCGTTTCCTACAAACCCTTCCTTTGCTGAAGCAAGATGGAAGGATCCATTAAAACATCTTATAGACAACCTTAGTATGTGTGCTAATGTTGACGTGAATGTATAACAGCTTGAAAGGAAAAGAATTATTATCAGATGTTCAGAGTCCTTATGCATATCCCTGAAATTAAAGAGAAAATAAGGAGATATTTTTCTACTGTGCTTTTAGAACAAGAACTTTGGAATTGTTTTTTTTCTGTAAGACATTAATATTCTAATGTCTATTCCATAATAAGTCAGAGTCAATATTACTCAGGATTTTTCTTGAATAAAATAAGCAGAAAAGAGTTCTAATCCAATTCAAATGCTCCACAAATTTTGGCTTATTTATCTGTGGTGAAATCTCCAGTGTTATATCCACCCGTGATTAGCCTGTTACAATGCTCGCAGCTTTCATCTCCTTTCTTTGGGTTTAAGGGTTTTGAACAGTGAAGGGGAAGTTGAAAAGGAAGTGGTCTATTCAATTAAACAAATTCATACATCTTCCTGTCTAACAATGAGACAAAATACAATCTTCTGTTAAACTGTACATCCAGA
The DNA here is from genome assembly GCA_013396735.1 of Grallaria varia. Taxonomy (NCBI): domain Eukaryota; kingdom Metazoa; phylum Chordata; class Aves; order Passeriformes; family Formicariidae; genus Grallaria; species Grallaria varia. Next base: position 31,789 of record VWZG01001928.1, read on the forward strand.
GCACTTACCTGACAAGTGAGAGACTCAGTTTCAAGACACTGCTTCAAGTAAGTCAGTATTATTTGGAGTAACTGGAACTGGGGTTAGATCTGTGTTTGTCTGGTAAATTGGTTTGTTGTTCTGGCATTCAATCACACAAGTCAAGGCTGTCACCTTTGCTTTGCCCTGAGGTTCATGTGCTAATCTGCTGACAGGTGATACACTGAAAGTGGGAGAGGGATAGCTGAATAATTCACAGCTGAATAATTCTGCATCTCATCTCCATCCACAACTGTTCTTTGCCACTTGAGCAGCTCAGGAGTGCATCCATCCCAGAGCTTGACACTCATGCTGATGACTTGCTTCTCTGGAGACAGCATGAGGGGATATACCCCAGCAAATATTGGTATGGTGTCCAGATAAAAAATGTTATGGAGTTTGTAGTTGCATGGAATGCAACTCAGGTTTTTTATTCCATAGAAGACCAGGTCCTTTGGGTTTCCTGGAAGCTGGAGAAGAAAGGGGAATCCTCTAGAAGTATTTACCTCCTTAGTATTTTGCAGCAGCATTCTGATCAGATGAAGATTGGCTGCCCAGAATGAGAAGGTACCTGAAGACCCAAGATGATTTCCAGTCGGTGATGATATGTTTTTCTCTGGTTAAGACATGACATAATGAGATTCCAAAGGAAGAATCTCCTCCTAAATCTCTTTCAATGTGTTGGGAATTGATTCAGTGTGATTCTACACATTTCCTCTCACGATTTTACAACATAATGAGTTACTCACACTTTTATTACTAAGACATAATGTATACACTAATAATCTCATGCTTATAGGGAAGTTTTTGGAAAAGTCTAAAACAGAAACACATGTCCTGAACTGGGAATTTTCAATTGATCTGAATGAAGAGCAACTGCAGGTAGTGCCCTGCTCACAAAGCAGGTAAAACTTTGCATCTGGTAACCTTGATGGCAAAGGGACCATTTTTTGCCCCTTAACTTCCTCTGGACAGTTCTTTAATTAAAAAAGAGTTGCATCCCTCAGAAAACAAATGAATTTTTTTTTAACGTGTTAGCTTTGAAAACAAAATATTCACAGAGAAGGCAAGGATAGAGACTCAGAGCCAAAGATAGGCCTGTTTTGAGTTACAGCAGGGTTAGGGAACACCCCCTTGTGCATACTGCTTGACCTAGAAGGTACTGGTTTTGGAACGAGAAATGGAAGGAGAAAGAGAATAGAAAACATAAAAGTCAAGGAAAAAATAAGAAGAAAGAGAAGTTAAAATGTGTATGGAGGAAGACTGAAAAATAAATACACATACATCTCTCAAGTAAATCTATTGTACAATCTTTTTAATTACATGAATTAATGGTGTGAACATGATAGAAGCAGAAAAAGAGACATATTTAATCTTCTGAAATAAAATGGTAATTCTTACTCTATAATTTCTCTGTGTGCAGTATGTGGACTGCGATTTTAACATCATAGCAAGCAACATAGAAATTTTTAAATTTTTTTTGTTTATTAAAAGATATGTAAGCACTTTTATATATTGGGTAGTGTATAAAAACAATAGCATGCTATTTGTACTTAATTATGTATCACTATGCTGAAAAGGAGAAAAAAACTTTCTAAAACTGATCACATCTTGTCTTATCCTTTAATTATCAAACTTTTTTAAAGGAATACTGATTATCAGCAAAAATAATCTATTTTAATATCTAGCTGTCATGTAGAGTATTAATGAAGTATTGCAATGGCTATGTACTGCTTAAGTTTAGTTGAAATGGCCAATTAACAAACAATGAAGTTTTGGACTCTCTTACTGTTGTCAGTATATTAATGCAAAGGATTTTCTTAGCCATGTGAAGAGCAGGCATAGAACTTTGAAGCAAAACATTTTTGTGGGAAAATATAACACTCTAATTAATACTTTAAAAATATTCTTTTTTGTCTGACTCAGACTGATTTGTGTCTTATAGGTGACTGTGTAGTTTGCCAATAATTTGCTAAACACCCATATCCAATAATGGTTTTTCATATAGGCCTGATCCCTGCCATACATATGTATGTGTACTGGTAAACCACATACTAATATTAGTTCAATAATTTTTACTGCTTAAATCAAGTTCTGAACTGCTACAAGTCAGATATTTGGTAACACATCAACTTGAATTTGTTTACTTCAGTGTCTGTAGTTTTTCTAGGTACTCCTGCTTTTTAAAATTGGCACTGGGTTTGTGTCCCCTCACAGAATTATGAACATGTTGACTATCACCCAGATTGTATTTTGGAAAAAAAAAACAGCTTGAAAACAACCTCTCTAAAATGTTAGAAAGATAACCTTGTTCAGCAATCATAGAAATTCTTTTTTGTGAACATTGATGCTGCAATAATCCAGTGGGACAGTTTCATCCCTGGAATAGCCCCACAGACAATCTTATCTCCAGCAGAAAAGAACTGCAGCAGGAATAAATTTGGCAGAGTAAAACAACCCTCTCCTCTCTTGATTCAAGGTGATGGTTTACATTTAACTCCTGGTAGTTCTACATAGACTTAGCTGATTTGGTTTAGGGCATTTCTGGCATGGTATAGGAGACTTCTCATTGTAAGTACTATTCCTGTCGTGCATCCTACTGGGGCTCTGTCTGTCCTCTCCCAATTAACTTTGGTTTATGCGAATTGGCTCTCTGAAAAGTGCTGCTTCTCTTGTAGTAACTCACAGTTGATGTAGAAATGTAATCTTTCATAAAATTAATATCTGTGTTACATTATAAAATTTGAGTACTGCTGCAGCTACAATTTTCTTGATGTAGAACAGACACTGTTTGGCTAACAGTAAAGACACAGTTGTTATTCTCAGCTTCAGTGTTCCTGAACTGTAACCCATACGAGAGAGCTTTCTTTCTGAGTTAATCATCTCTTTAGTTAGCAGTTCAGACACTTGCAAATGTTTTTTAAATTCAATTTTGTTGTTATTGCCCATTTCAGTCTTAGCTGTAAATTTACATTCAAATTTGTGTGTTGTTCTTAGCAGAATTCTGCAGAGACCTTCCCCATGTGCAGTTATGGTATTATTTTTATACCTTCGCCAGTTCTTCAATATTTCGTCTTTCCAAATAATAGATTACATGCAGTGTAGCCAGACTCCTGTCATATACAAGGGACTTTGATCCAGTTACAGAATTTTTGTCAAGCTTGCACTCAGTCAAAGAATGTATTGACTGCACAGCCTTAGCCTTCATAAGCAAAGAGTATTAAAACTAAGTTCCTGATTGCAATCAAGGCTTGTCTTGCATAGTTAGAGCCATCTGGCAACTACTTGATAAAGTCTGCTTGAATTTTTAATTAGCATAGCAAGTAAGGAGAACTATTCTGAACAAACTAACTAGCTTTAAATTCAGCTCTGTTGAATAGTTTTACCTTTCCATTATGAAATACACATTTGCTCCCTTTCTTTTAAGCAGCTTCACACTGATCTCAGTATTTGGATTCTTCCTTTAAATGCAAAAAATTAATGACCTTGTTTTCTAGTGTTGCAGTTCACTTTTGTAGGACTAGAAACAATATGTTCCTGGAGCTGATAAAAATACAGCTTTCAATGTAATGGCTTTCACAAAACAAACCTAATAGTGAAATAGACACAAATACAGAAAGGAATTATACTGAAATAAAAGCTGCTCATCCAAATAAAAACTTAAATGCAACTGCAATAGGTTATGCGTACACAGTGGCACTGTAAGCTTGTTCTTTCCAACAGTTAATGTATATTAATAACCATAAGAGTGTTGCAGTCAGTGCAAATAGTCATCAAATTAATCAGTCTGTTAAATAAAAGCAAAAGAAGTACAAAAGATGAACATTTATAGAAGAGATCAGCATTAAGCACTGTAATTTGTTTCTGTGGATAATTTAGTGTTCTGGTAAAGTTGTGTCTAGATCATGACACCAAGAAAAATGGCTTGCCTCATCACCAATGAAAACTCCCCAGTGTTCTATTAAATAAAATAAAACCACTTTATAATCTTAAGGAAACTTGAGATAACAATTGTCAGGGAGATGTCCTATTATAAATAAGAAAGGCCTGCTAAATTATCAAGTAAACTGCAACGCTAATCTAGTTTAGTTTGTATTTTAAGTATTTCTAGCTGAAACAATCTCCAGAAATTAATTCAAGTGCTACTTAAATTACAATTAGAATAGGAACACCACCAAAATGACATTTTTCTTGGCTACGTCTTGGTTTGAGATAATTTGTAGGGGCAGTGACAGAATTCTCCTCCTTCAAATTCAATACCCTTAGTTTCTTCAGTGCAGAGGGAGAGACCAGATGTGCTCAGATGTAAGTGAAAAAATAACTCTTTACCAAGAAGAAATGCTAATAACAACACTGATAAAACTGGGTTTAACTGACTGATGAGGAGAGACTTCCCAAGCCCTCTGCATTGGAATGAATCGGGGTGGTGGTTGGCTTTCCCCACCCAGAAAAAACACATGTGGCCACAGGACAGAGACAAGATGGCTGCCCTTCCATGTGGTTTCCCTCTCCCATGCCTGGAAAACCTGGCAGGAATGGTTGAAAAGTTGGCGCTAGCGGAAACAGTGGATATCTGGGATTCAATACTGGCAGATGCTTTCGTGGGGCTGGAGGGAGGCTGCAGTGCTGGCACAGGCAGTCGGAGCAGGGCTGCAGATCCCACAGGAGACTGGAAGGACCCACCAGGCACCTGCTGGATCCAGCAGAGAGACTTGATTGCTGCAACTTCTACATTTGTCGGTCGAAATGGTGGCTGTAGTCCCCTCGAAGCAGTGGTTGCAGTCTCCATCCATCAAGGTGGTGGCAGAAGCCTCGGGTGGGGCAGGTGAACCACGCGGAAGGGCCATCCAGTCTCTGTCCTGGGGCCACCACCATCCTGGTCTGGTCCGGCTGGTTAAACCCAGTTTTATCAGTGTTGTTACTAGCATCGTTCTTGATAAAGAATTATTTTTTCACCTACATCCAGGCATATTTGCTCCCTCTGTATTGGAGAAACCAGGGATGTTGAATCCGAGGGAGGAGACTTCTGCCCAAGGTCTCCGCCTTGCCAAATTGTCTCAAATTGAGACAGCTAACTATAATCAAAAGCTCATTTGCAAGCACCTGCAAGCAGCATTTGTTGCCAAATAAGGCAAGATTATATTTCATTTGACACAATAAATTTTCTGAAGTACAGAATTTAAAACATTTGCAGAACAAAGAACTTCTTGTAACCATGGCTGATTATAATTATGAGTAGTTCAGCACTGAGGTACCTTGGAATGCTCATTGTTTAACCTGGAAACAATCTACTAAAACATGGTATTAGTATTACCTGAGAATATGCACAAAATAAAGAGTCTCTTTGGCTTGATCACTAAAATTTCACGTTTGGGAATAGCTTAAAGTATTGTGATCAAAAATATTTGTGCTAAAACAGTCTTAAGTAAAATAAATAAATAAACAAGTAAAGTAAAAATGCAACAAGAAAAAAAAAACCACAACCAAAAAAAACCCCAAAAACCCCCAGACCCAATCCAGTAACCTGAACCAAAACACTGAAAAAATAACTTTATCAGAAAATACATGGATTGACTGTCTTTTTTCTAATACATAACTGTGGAGGATTACTTGAAGACTTAAACAGGTACGAGGTGGCAGTACCTTCCCAGACTTTATTTTATGCTTTTTATTGGACTTCTGCTTTTTAAAAAACCTTCAAACACAATGTACAGAAAATGTAGCGTCATTGTACCAAAACACTAATGAACAGGCAAGGTTTCAAGATAGGCTTATTTTTCCAAGATCATATTGTATGCCTGTACCTAGCTATAGCTGTCTTCATTTGCATGACCTGTACTCTCTCAAAAGCACAAACAAATCTCATGTGTATTTCTGCCAAATTGTATGTCCAGAAACTTCTATGCCAAACTCTCAAAATCACAATTGTTTTTTCTTTAAGGCAGCAAAATGCTGGTAAAAAGTTGAAAAAAAACTTTCTGCAGAGCAATTTAGTTATTTCACAGGGAAGTCACATCAGTAAGTTTGTGCCAGCCACAGGACTTTCCAGATGTGAGTTTGTGAAGGCAGAGGTGGTCTGCTCTTTCTTGTAACCTTGTAATACCACGTGCAAGAAGGTGTTGGTGTTGCTAGATCAATTTCCTCACAATATGAAGTTTGCTGTGCTGGAATATTCTGACAGGCAGAAGTCTCGTACATGCACAGTCAGAAGAATCGCTACTGTGTAGTGAGTCATTTTCTCCCTCATCACATAAGAGCCAGTTTGGATCCCATCAAGTCTGAGTGGCAAGTAGTGCTCACGTGGGGTGAGATTTTCTGCTGAACCAGTCCATATGAACACTAAAGAGCTGATGATAAAGATATGAGTAACCTGTGCACATTCTCTTGGGTTACTATTGCCTTACTTTTAAGCTCTACATAATTTTCAGGATCTGTAAATTATCAGCTCCTGACAGACTAAATTACCTAAAAAGATGGGAAGGAATTAATTGCCTCCTGAGCCACACTTGTTTCCAACAAGAGATTCCTCTATATACAATAAAACAGTCCCTGAATAAACATCACCTGTAGGTGATGGGAAACACACTGTTTTATTGTTTGGGTTTTTTTTTTCCAGTATGTGTGTCAGAGCTTCAGTTCAGGACTTAAAAAATTGAAATCTCAAGGCTGTGAACAGCTACAGCAATCCACAGGCCATCTGTTTCCAATCAGTGATGGTTTGGATCTCAGTATAGGATGCTTTCTGGATTTTAGTTTGTGATTACTGCTGATGTATCTGATATATCAAGATGGACAGTGTTTTCAAAGGCATATTTTGGGACTGGTTTTCTTGGTTTCAACAGTGAGACTTCTTCATTATTATCCCTGCTTTTGTTTTTTTTTTCAATTGTTACACAATGTTTTAATTAATTGGCTTTGCTTGACTTTTCATTATTGACTGGATGCATTTTTACTGATTTATATATATGGCACTAAGCACATGGATCTGAGAATGTGACCTCTTGGTCACAGAGCCAGTGCTGATGAAATTAATGTCAAAGTCACAGTCTCTAAAGTGCAGCTAATTATACAGATGATGGTATCGATACTCACAATGGTTTTTGTATTCCTTCCCCTTGAAATTACAGTTGTCTTATTTTGAAGTATGGGTGACTGTTTCAGCTTCTTAAGTTTTAGCTGAAGGACAGTACCAGCTACAAATAACCAAAGGGCTGTACCCTGTATAGCTGTCTATGCCTGAGTGGTGTCAAACATATATGAGGGAGCAAAGAGCTAACATACTTTGATGAACTTTTTTTTCTGAGTAAGAGTATTTTTTTCTTCAAATCATAGGATGGTTTGGGTTGGAAAAGACCTTGAGGATCATCTAGTTCCAACCTCCCTGCCATAGCCAGGGACACCTTCAGCTAGATGAGCTTGCTCATAGCTCCATCCAATCTGGTGTTGAATAGTTCCAGGGATGGAGCATCCACAACTTTTCTGGACACACTCACAGTAAGGAATTTTTTCCTAGTATCTAATCCAAACTTACTCTCGTTCAATTTGAACCCATTTCACCTTGTCCTGTCACTACATGCTCTTGTAAATAGTCCTGCTCCATCTTTCCTGAAAGTTCCCTTCAGATACTGGAAGGCCACAATTAGGTCACGCTAAAGTCGTCTCTTTTCCAGGCTGAACAATCCCAACTCTCTCAGCCTTTCCTCATACAAGAGGTGCTCCATCCCTCTGATCAACTTGGTGTCCCTCTTCTGGACTCAGTGCAACAGGTCCATGTCCTTCCTGTGCTGGAGACCCTGGATCTGGATGCAGCACTGCAGGTGGGGTCTCACCACAGCAAAGTGGAGGTGCAGAACCCACTCCCTCACCCTGCTGGCCACGCTGCTTTTGATGCAGCCCAGGACACAACTGGCTCTCTGGGCTGTGAGTGCACATTGCTGGGTCATGTCCAGCCTCTCGTTTACCAGCATCCCCAAGTCCTTCTCAGCAGGGCTGCTCTCCATCTGTTCATCCCCCAGCCTGTATTGATACTGGGGGTTGCTCCAGCCTAAGTGCAAGACCTTGCACTTGACATTGTTTAACTGCATGAGATTCCCATGTGCCCACTTCTCAAGCCTGTCTGGGTCCCTCTGAATGGCATCCTATCCTTCAGGTGCATACCAATCAGTTTGGTAGCTTTTGTGGAGCAGAATTTTTGAACTTATTCATACTGTGATTCTTGCCATGAGCAGTAAGAGGGGAAGTTTCAATGCGATCCTGACCTTTCCCTTCCACTATGGGAAGTGGTTTAAAGGCAAACAGGCAGGAGAAATAAACCTAGCTCAAAAGAGATGAGAAGTCAGAACTACAATTTAATAAAAAGTTTACAATAAATACAATGATACAAAGGAAAATCGGTTTTAGCCCACCAAACCCAGATGTACAACCCAGCCCCCTGGGGCATGAACAGAATGGTGCTCCTCTGCCCCTGTGCTAAGCACCACGTGGTCCCCCTGAGTCCAAGGCAAAAGGGAAAAAAAAAAAGAAACCCTGTTGATAAGGATGGTGGTCGCAGTCTGTTTGAAAATGGTGGTTGCAGTGCTGATGAGGATCTGGTCCTCCACCGGATCTAACGAGTGGTACCCAAGTCCCCAAACCCCAAGCTTGTATATGCTTGGGTTCAGATGGGAATGCCCAGTACCTCCCCCAGGGCGAGGGTTTCACAATGGGTGATTTACTCTGTGAGGCACAGGATATTTTTGGATTCCTTGATGGCCCATCAACAGACATGACCCCTCAGGCTGGGTGTGAAGGTGCTGACGCCTCCCCGGAGAGGAGTTATCACGGCTGAGTCATTGGTGTGAAGACAGGAAACTCTCCTACCCAGCTCATAGCCTGAGGTGTCAGGTGTGTCCTGGGCAGCTGCTGCAAACAATGCATCATTAACCGTTCATGATAAATGACAGAAAGGGTATAGAATACACAGTTCCAGTTACACCCACACAGAGATAAACTGGTCCCAGCTGCTACAACTAGGACAGCTGAGTAGAGGAGCATGATCAGCTGTCTCAACCTGCTGACAGTGCTCTGCCTAAGGCACCCCAGGGCACCACTGGCCTTGGCCACAAGGGCTCACTACTGGCTCATGGATCAATTTTTTATCTTACTGAGTCTTGGTAACTCTCCATGTTCATTCAACTTCCCAGCTTTTTTTGGATGTTACCTTTGTAGAGTTAAAAACTGACATTAAGCTAAACATTGCTTCATAGAATGCCCGTAGATAGAGTCCCAATACTAGCATTTAATGTAAATGATAATTCCAATTAATCAACTGTTACTTAGTGTCATGGTTTTAGATTTCCTTCCTGAATTTTCCCATGCCAGCAGAAGACGGCAGGTACCGACTGTGGTGCAGGCATTCGACTGTGGTGCAGGGCATTCGTGGCTGCAGTACCAGACCAGCTGCCCGTGGACAGGGGAGGATGTGGCAGGGGGGTGGGGCGGAGACCCTGTGAGACCCAGAAAGAATAAAAATGCATGGTTACTGTGTTTTGTATTTGTCTGATTGTTCTCCATTTTTTAATAAACACTGTTATTTCGTTTCTACACTTTGCATAAAAAGCCTCATCTTTATTTTCAAATTCCCAGTAAGTTCAGGAGGGAGGGTTTCTATTCCACCGGTGGTCCTGCCTCCCTGGTAACACTGTCTTTAACTCAAGACATTTAGACATGCACAGAGGACAAAAACGGAGAAGTTCCTCCACTGTTTTTCGATGTACTCCACAACCTTCCTGATGGTTGAAACTACTGGTGGAAGATCTTGTTCTTCATCACTTGTCAGGATTTTTTTAGGAGGCACAGCTTTCAGCGAGCTCTGCATCACTCTGAACCTGCTTCCCTTAAAAACTCATAATGTGTTTTAGGCCACGAGAGAAAATCGATTGCTTAATTGAGCCTAAGGAAAAAGCTCCACATTGAAGCTTTGGGTTCTAAGCATGCCCACAGCATAAGTAGAAAGGCAAGAATGCAGTAGAAAGTAGGGAATGCAGTAAGATACTGTAGAGCTGCAGGAGGATTTCAGGGAATAGGTATGTGTATCTTCTCAGGGTCCAACAGTTAGTGTGGTAGAAATTTCTGAAACAGCTGACTCCAATTTTCTTTAATAACCACTCACAAATTTAAATTCTATAAACTTCATGTTTTATTGAAAATACGTATGTAATCTTTACAACACATTTTATGGTAGTGAGTTCCATATATTAATGTAAAGCTTTATATGAAGTACTTTTGTTTAAATCCATTCCGATAATTTACTTGGATGAGATTTGGATTTTTTTATGAGAAATAATGAATATTGCATCCTCTCTAGAGAACACATTTATAACTATCCTATCTCCTTCTCAGTGGTTTGGTTTGATTTTCAGAGGTGGATGGTGTAGGTTGGTATTTCTCTCCTTTTTAGAACACAAGAAACTA
>VWZG01001928.1:42298-53274 GCA_013396735.1 Grallaria varia
TTTTCTTCAACTTATCAATGTCACCACAGAAGCAGTCATCCAGGGGCAATGAAGTACGTGAGCTTGTAGTATTAGTAATAAGGTGAAAGGATAGCAGTATTTAAAAATAAATGAAGAAAAAATGAGCCAATTCTATAAAGCAAAGTCAAGAAACTTAGCAATCTGTATAATAAAAATACTGTAAGGTAAATGTGTATAGATTAGTCAGACATTAGAGACAGTATTTGAATAAGGGAGGTTAAAATACAAGATGGCATGAATCAAAAGTCAATGTTCAGGCACAACAGCACACACTGGGATCTATACTCATGCCTGTCACCAGTTGTGTGGGCAAAATGAAAAGCTTTCACTCAAAACCACAGAAGACTTTTTTTTATTTAACATTTAATTGGGCTAAAAAAGGCTATTACCTTGGAACTTATATTACATTGGTCCTCCCCTCTTCTTCTCCCATGTGTCCTTACATCATCTTTAAAAGACATCACAAATAATCGCACAAAAACCATTCTGTGATAGAATACAACTCTTTAGTTTTCTGTCTACTGAAAACTCATTAAAGTTCCTATCTTGGTAAATGGCAATCTGGTTAATAAAAGACATACTTCAATTTTCAAGGGTATAGTCACGACAGATATGCAGAATTGCACTCATGGTCTACAATAACAATAGCTACAGAAAAGACTGGGATTACACAGAAAGACAGCATTACAAGCCTTGATAAACTAGGTCTGAAAAAGTAAAGATAGATACTGGTAGACAATACAGCATAACACAATATGGGTCATGTGGGAAGCATGTAGTGGTAAAGATGCACACTCAACCTCTGCAGCACTTTGCATAGAAAGATGTTTCAGTTTTTCCAACTGTTTTTCTTCAAGGCAATAAATTTGTTAGCAAAGGCACAGAGGATACTTCTCTGTTAGTTCCAAATGTCTGCAAGGCCATGCACAGGAGGAGCTGCGTTATTCTGAATTTTACCTCTACAGATAACAGCAAAATACTAAAGGAAATTTAGAAGAGTTCAGGTAATCTAAAAAATCTAAAACATAGAAGTAATATGTAAAATATGATTTTTAAAGCAAAAAGGACTGTTAAACATGTTTACTTCTTCTATTACCTGAATTTGCATCTTATAAAAGCAGCTGAAAAAAACCTCCACAAAGCAGATCTTGTTATAAAACTGAAGGCAAACCTTAGCAGTTAAAATTAAGCAGGTAAAACAAAGACTTTTTTTTTCTTTTGTCACATTTCACACTCTTAAATATACATTTCAATTAAAAAAGAAAAAAAATCATCCAAGTGGTTGCCAGTATTAAAAAAGCTTATAATGAAGCTTAAGAATATCCTATCCCCTAGTTAAGATTACTGTTGTTTTGTTTTCAAGTGCGAATGTAGGTCACACTAGTTGTGAAAAGCTTCTAGGCGCATTCTGTTTGGATCTTCTGGATGTCTCAGGGCCATCCCAAATCGCAGCAGCAGCTCAATGTAAGGTGGCCAAAATGACTCATTGATTGTTACGTAAGGTTCATTTGGTGTGGTTATTAATTTGTTTATCAGAATCTGGAAGACCAAAAAGAATAAGATTTAGGAAATAAACAAAACAGCTAGATTTTTATCTCCTTTAACCAAATTTATACAAATTACTGTAACATAGACAATATAATAAATACAGGAGTACAGGAGAAATACAAGACCTGTTCAAAGTAGAAGTAATGCAAAGAACTTCCAATTAACTTCATTACATCTTTTTTTAATGTAAAAATTAGAACCAGAACTCTCCTTTTATCCAGAATAAACACAGGCTAAACTCCTTATCTAAAAACAGAATTCGTTAATGGAGTTAAAATCAGTTTCAACATTCTTTTTCAGTTCATGGAGACAGTGTTCATGGCCTTATAATATTGCTCATGGAGAATACTGCACACATTACAGATTAAATAATCTTACCTATCCCATGGTGCTCTCTCTATTGATCCCAGATATTTCATCTTTCCGCTCAGAGCTTCTAAATGTTATACTTTCCCAACTTCAGCAAGTAGGAAACACTGTCTGCCCCTTAATTGCTAGAGACAAAATTCTTACTACCAGATTTTACACTATTTTTGCTATTAAAAAACTCCCACCCAAATACACAACTGTTCTTCTTCAGAACATGCTTAACAATTGTTCCAGTTATGTCTTTTGTACTTATTTGACCTGATTATGAGAATTTACTCCAAATGCATTATTTTAGATGAATTTTTGCTTAGTGTTTTCTGACATCTGATATTCCAAAATAGCCTTTATGGTTGTAACATTTATATCTGTATCTAAGAAAATACTTTACAAATTTAACAGGGACTTCAAGCTCGGACCACATCACTCAACAAATAAAAACCTCCCAGAAAACAAAGGGCCATTGACACTTTAGGCCAAGATAGTTAAAATTAAAAACAGGTTTGAGTTTTTCAAACTAGTATCTTCTTCCAAATGGAAATCAGACATTACTTGGATGTGTTCGCATTTTCAGGAGATGAACAATATCAGAAAAATATGAAGGGCAATTTTTAAGCATTACTTTAGATTTCTTATTCCGTAAGGATGGTGCCTATTCTAAATTCTGATCTGTTTTCAAGTTCTGCCTAATTTGGCATTAATAGGTATGCTGAGATATTTGAAGCATGTAAAATGATTTTGATTCTGTAAGCCCAAAGCCTGCATTTTAAGCTCAAGTACAACGTCATAGTGATCAGATAATAGCATCTTAGTACCAGAAAGTTTTTACCCATCATGTTTTGCCTCAGAAAAAAACTTTTTCTTCCAGGGATATTTTAGAAATTGATGCTTTGAACTGTCCGAAGAGTGAGGATGGAGGAAGAATAGGAAATTTCACTTAAAATTCTACATTTAAGACAAGAAGGAAAATTATGCTTTGCAATTCAAATTCATAGATTGCACTGCAATTAAAAATTCACATGAAGCAATGCTGGCATACTTATAAAATAAATTAGAAATGCATGAATCATTGATTTCCTCCTATGAGAAGATAATCACACATGGGACTACATATTAGTTGGTCCTTCTGAGATTACACAGTAATTGGTCCTTCTATAACTGTTACTGTATTTCAGAAATGTTTTTACCGAAACAGTACAAAGTATAGCATGAAATGGACCAATTTTTGTGTTAAGCCTAGTATTTGTCTCCTAATATAAGCTACTAAGGCACATAAAGGTTCTTTAAACTAAACATTATAAAATCAAGAAATATGAGAGAACCGTTTGCCATCTTAAACTGAAGATTATTGCCACATCTCTTGTAAAAATCGGGATTTTAATTTGATAGGAAAATAGAAAACTGACTTAGAAATGTCATAGAATGGTTTGCACTGGAAGCAACCTTAAAGATCATCTAGTTCCAACCCCTCTTCCATGGGTAGGGATGCCACCCACTAGATCAGGATCCAGGGCATCATCCAACCTGGCCCTGAATACTTACAGGGATGGGACATCCACAGCTTCTCTGAGCAACGTGTTCCAGTGCCTCATCACCCTCACAGTAAAAAATTTCTTCTTTACAGCTAATCTAAATATATCTTCTTTTAGCATAAAACTATTTCCCCTTGTCCCATCACTATCTGCCCATGCAAAAGGCTGCTCCTCCTCCTTATTATAGGCCCTCTTTTAGTACTCGAAGGCTGCAATGAGGTCTCCCTGCAGCCTTCTTAAATACACAGCATTCTACATTAACTGTCATAACCAAATGCCATATACTGTCATTTATCTTATTATTAATAAATACATACTACTTTATTAGTAGTAGTAGCACAAATAATAGTATTCAGAAATCCTCTAAATCTCTACATAATAAAACTGTCTTACCTCTAAAATGTCTTGCAATGTTAGCAGTTGTACATCTGGCTCTGCAGAAAAGTTCTGGAAAGATAACCACACCCACAGACAAATTAACAAAACCTCAAACTAGTAAGAAAAAATGTTAATTGACAAATGTTAATCACACAATTATTTGATTGCATAGTACACCACAGATGAAAACTTTTACTTAGTCAGGACAGAAATACAAGGTAGTATTTAAATCTACCTCTTCAAAATCCTACACTTCAAATGTAATATTTTGATTTAATTATTAAAAGAGCTTAATCTTAAGTGACCATAATGTATGTATTTATGCTTACATTTAAAACAAACCCCAAATACATCACATTTATAATGTAGTACAGTGCAAGAACTTTCTATGAATATGCATCTGTTAGGGGAAAAAATGTTTTCATGAGATATAGACAAATATTTACAATAGAAATTTGACAAAACTCAAGCCTTCATTTCATAGTGCCTTAATATTTCTTCATGATTTGACAATACATATTTATTTACTCTTACTGTAAATTCAATTGAACAATTGACCAAGGTTAAGAAATAGAATAATCAAAAATTTTTTTGGGGGAAAAAGGTGATAAAATATCATTAGAAAATTACTTGTTTTCCTTTGTAGCAAGGAAATCAAACCATATGTCTATAAACTGATAGAGATTCTTTAGGCAGCAATGCCACTGGATCTGCTTGTGCTGTTTGATGGTGAACCTGGTTCTTTAGTTTTTCAGTTTTATCCTTTTTACCTTTCCACTTCATTTTCAACAAAGTAAAGGAGGTAATGCAGCACTGGCAGCTGCTTACTCAGCATTGAATATATCAACTTAAGTCCCAAGATAATAACAGCTGTGCTTGACCTTATACAAACTTCTGGAACAGAAGAAGAATACAAGCAAGAAAAAAATTTGTGAAAAGTAATTTCTGGCACTTTTTATCCAGTCAAAATTTGTAATATTATCAGCCTCAGAGAGCCCGAAGTGGGACATAGTGCCTGCTCCATGGAAACCATGCAAATCATGGAGCTAGGACTCAATATCTTTGTGCCTTTATCTTGATATTTACCTGTAGAAATAGAACCTACACTAAGTATCTGAAAAAGGTTCCTTAAAGCAAACATGAAGATACTTCATAGCCTCGGCTGTTTCATTTCCCTGGTCAAAAATATCACTTTGTAACTTCAGGCAGTTGCAATATTCATGTTTCAAAGTTGAAATTAGATCATGACTTCAGTAATTACTAAAACTGATTGTATACAAAGAATAAAATCCTAAAGATATCATTTTCCTTATATATTTTATATATTTTAAGTGTCACCAATATAATAACTACCTTTATAAAGTCACTTTAAGAAGGATGCTCAGCATTTAATTATTTAACCTGAAAGGCACCTTCTCCCTTCCATCAGATAGATTTGCATAAAGAATATTCCTCAACTTATGACTTTTCATATTCTCATCTTGAAAAAAAAAAAAAAGTGTGCTTTTTATCCAATATTTAAAATGCAAGATAATTGCTACCACAGTCACTACCTAAATTAAAGGTGTTGGGCTCTGGCTAGGGAAGCTAACCTGGGCTGCTGTGACCAGACGCATGTGCCTGGTGAGTGGAGGGTGGGACCAGACAAGTGAGGCTTCGAGCACTTCACACTACTCTGCAGTCATGTCTACAGATGTCCACCCCACATATTTGCCTCACACAGAACTACTGCAAACACAAGATGCTTCCACAAAGTGAATAAAAACTACTGATGCAGAGAGGTTTGGTGCTGCCAGACTGTCAAAGCATGCTGATAATAAGACTGAATAACGTGCTTCCATCAACATAGCAACAAATTTCATTGTAGCTAATGATTACGATTGGTATTTCTGACACAACTAATAAAACAATACAGGTGTCTTGAAATCCCCATTTTGTATTTTAATGTGCAAAATATGCAAAATACTTACATGCAAAACCAAGATTTTTTTTTTAGCTAAAAGCTCAGGGTTCATTAGTTGCAAGTAACAGACAGAAAAAGACAAGGGTGTACTTAGTTGCCTTGGTGATGGATATGACCTAGTAGTTTTGTTTATAATACTGTTTTTTACCAGGTTCCAAAAAAGATGAATCCAAGTGAAAACAAATATAGAAAATGGGTGTTATTACGACAAGCCAGGGATTTGAGAAATATTATCTTACATGAGAAGAACATAAAAGTATTGCTAGTTCAATCAGCAAAACAAAGAAAAGCTAGAAGATTGCTGTCTATAAATACATCAGGAGGAATAAACACGACAGAAAAAGGCCATGGAAAATTCTGTGGTAAACACTGGTGTTAGAATACATGGATCTGCTTTAGACATGGATAAACAGACTGGAAGCTGTGAGACCAGAGTACTGAGGCACTGAAAAAAGCCCAGTAGAAACAGCAGTAAATAAAATTATTTGTTTTAAAATTGAGCTCAACGATAATATTAAAGGAATTATATTACGTGGTTGTCTGAGTAACAGGGAACTGTATTAAAGAAATCCTTTCTACTTCTGTAACCTTAAGTGTGTCTGAAATCAAAATCAAGCCCTTGTCTTTTTTTTTTTGTAGCTTTTTTTGTACCTATCAAATAGTAGTGGTAAGAGTTTTATTTTTACTGCAGACTTTGAATTTATTATGCAAAATACTCCCTGGCTGCCTATTTTCCCTACAGTTTTAAGATAAGTTTTGGCCCAATTTGCCTAAATCTGATGGTTAACATTCCAAACTACTCTGTAATTATAAACACTGGTCCTTATTGTTCCAAAACCACTGTTAGACAATTAA
Organism: Grallaria varia; assembly: GCA_013396735.1. NCBI lineage: Eukaryota > Metazoa > Chordata > Aves > Passeriformes > Formicariidae > Grallaria > Grallaria varia. Next base: position 48,962 of record VWZG01001928.1, read on the forward strand.
AATTTGCTTTGCCAAGGAAAACAGTAATCCATTTTCCTAGTTGAGTAAAATAGAAAATGGGTCAATTTGGACTGAACCCCTCACCATTTCCAAATTTGGCACAGCTTGCAGTTCAGTAGGAAATCCAATACATTGGGTAAAGGATATATGCATTAAGAAAAGAAAATATCCAGCTGGTAAAAGCCTTAAATAATATAAAACAACCTGAAAAACATAAATTAAACGTAAAGGATCATCTGTAAGAACTAAACTTATTTCAAAGTGTAACTGCAGATTCTATGCTAGTGACTTTGAACAGATACTGCATCCAATTAAACAGAAATCGAACATTTCAAATTTAATAGTCATAGAAAAATCTTACCTTATTTTTACCATTCTGTGGAAGGGGATAATGTTTTTCTAGGAATTCACCCAGAGCACTCAAGAGTTCTTTCTTATAGGCCTTTAATTTCAACGTTTTATTGTGCAGCTCCTCCAATCCTCTAGTTTTTAAATGGTAAAAACATAGCCATAGTATGAAATCAAATAAAATAATTCAAAATTTCTTCATAAAAAAACCCTAATTTTCTGTTCTCATGAATGTAACCTCTTGAATGACAGGATATAGTAGCAATATTTCCATGTTTCAAATCTGGATTACCGAGCAATTATCTGAGCTATTTAACAAAATAAAGAGTATATTTTAAGAGTTTGTTCATTTGCTCCTGTTGTTACCTAAATTCTTCAATATAAAAACTCAACAATGTAGAAATACCTTATTTTGTGAAGATGTTCAGCTTGGGGTTTTGCCTCTTCTTCAATTCTATTAAGAGTATTTATTATCCTTTTCTGTTCCTCATACCACTGCTGTTCTCTACGAAACATAAAAAGCAGGAAATGGTATAACAGATAAAGAGTTTTCCTGGGCAGTCAAAAAAAAAGCTTATGGCATTCTAAAGCCCAAATTATTGTATTACCTTTTCAGATCTTCTTCTAATTGTTTATTCTTTGACCAAACTGATGACAGCATCATTTCAAGATCATTTTTTACTTTCTGCAACTATAAAAAAAGTAAAAATTAAACTACAGTTTGCAGGTAGTCCAGTATGTAGTATTTGTTCTGTGTAAGGCTGTATCTGTAGATCTGATACAGAGGATCAAAATTATGTGCAATTTCTTAATAAATACGGCTATAGTTTCAAAATGCAGTTTAAAATGCAGGAGCTCTTCAAAACATTTCTGTCACCAGTTACTTACTAGTATCTTATTGAAACTCTGTAAAATTTTACCTGAAGTGGGTTATGGAGCACACACATGAACTGCTCAGCTGATGAACAACTGAGGAGAAAACGTCTACAGCACCAGAGATGCACTGTCTAAACCACTGCAACTCCTTGCAAGAGTGAATCCATGCTAATTGCACTAACATAAAACATACAGAAAAAAAGACTCATTGCATCCGTGATTTAAATGGTCCTTGGTGCTGTGGAGGTATCTGGGAGAGGAAAGAAGGAGAAATAAAACTACTGCAGCCAAAAGCTACAGGCACTGCTGAATCTAGGCAACAGTGGACTCTCAGTGGGTTGGGCCATTCACTACAGAATCACAAAATGGGTAAGGGTGTCTTGAGGAATACATTCAGTGCAGGTAGGTCAGTGTGCAGCTGCAGTGTGAGCTGCAGGTTGAGCTCTGGGGAGCAGGAGCCAGAGCCCGAGGTAAGAGGCCATGAACTGCTGATTCTTTTCATAACCCGGGGACCTGTGGGCCAGCCAGGAGACCTGGACACCAAGAGACATGGCAGGAGCCGATGACACCCTGACTTTTGTGAGTTTAGACTGCAAAAGTATAAAAGCCCATGGGTTCCTTTTTTAATGTGTCCCTCCTCCGAGGCACCCTTTGAGCTCTTGTTTTGTTATTATTGCACCATGATTAAATTATTTTAAGGATTTGAACATCTAAGACTGTGCTATGGGAAACCTAGGATGAAGCCAGAAGGAAGCCTGGTCTGACCGTGTGAGTGTGGGATGTGTTGCTGCACAAAGGGGCCTCGGTCCCAGCTCAGGTGGTGCAAGCGTGACTGTCAGAGTGGCTCCTGGATGACTGGACAGGGAAATTTCTTTAATAGTTGGAAGGGACCACAGTGCATCATCTGGTCCCACCTCCCTGCTCCAGCAGGGTCATCCTAGAGCCGATGGCACAGGATTGCAACCAGACATTTCCTGAATATCCCCTGGTGAGGGAGACTCCACAACCTCTGGGCAATCTGTTCAGTGCTTGGCCATCTGCGCTGTTCATGTTCAGGTGGAAATTCCTGTGCATCAGTTTTTGCCCACTGCCTCTTGTCCTATTGCTTGGCACTCCCGAGAAAAGCCTGGCTCCAGCCTCTTGGCACCCTCCCTTCTGATACTTATAGACATCAATGAGGTCCCTGTTAGTGCATTATGTTTTACAAAGTAATGTTTCTAATAGCATATGTTTTTTCCAATATAAACCTATGATTTGGATGTATTTCGTCTGCTTCCACACAAAATATGAGAACTTGAGAATTTAGCTTTTTAAATAAAAATTCTTAAAATATACTACACAAGCAAATATGCTCCATATATATAGCATCTGAAAAAAATAGAACCCTCAAGTATCAGACCAACATGCCATACAGGCAAATGAAAGTGTGTAACTCAATAACTTGTTGATAGTGACTCTTAGCAGCAGTTGGGTTCCCTGTTGTGAGCGATATCAGAAGGCATTAGACACAATATTCTTAGGTCATGTAGCATTCCTACATCCCATCAATACAGTGTGATGTTACCTACTTTTTTTTTCAAAGCCGGGTGAACTCAAATTACTTTAAAATTATTGCCACAGAACTCGATGTCTAAGAATACTGACTCTTCTGTGTAACACATAACATTACCTAAATTTCTATCAAGTATGAAATGCAATAGACAATAACTTTTTGTTTAAAAAAATACATACAAGTATCTTAAGGGCAGGTGTCAGAGGATTGGGGTCAGACTCTTCAGTGGTGCCCAGTGATAAAACAGGGGGCAACAAGCACAAATGTGGAACACAGCAAGTTCCATCTGAAAATGAGGAAAATCTGCTTTAAGGGAGGGTGAGCACTGTAACAGACTGCCTAGAGAGGCTGTGGAGTCTCCAGAGAGGAGATACTCAAGTTTTCTGGACACAATCCTGTGAGGCACTTAGGCACAGGGTTTAGTGGTGGACTTGGATGGTAGGACAGAGGCAAAATACTCTTTTTTGTGTGTTGCGTGTTACTCACTGACTTGTGTGTTAAGTCAGTTTAAAAACTTTTTCATTACAACTAGGAAATTTTAGTAGTTATAACACAGGAGAAAAAAGACATTAGAACAACAACAATGCCTGAAGGAAAATACGCAGTATCTTAGCAGTAGTCAATCCCAAGAACAGTCATAGGAAAATGCAGCAATTTCATATACTGTTTTTCTTTTCTTTCCTCAACAAAATTTTATTATGTCTTAACAAACAAAAAGACTTACCTCTTCAGTTCCTAATTCTAGTAGTACATCTGGATTGGTAGAAATTACTGGAAAATAAAATAAAATAAAAATAATTGTTTGTTGGGGGGGTTTTGTGAGGTTTTTTGTGTTTGTTTTTTTTTTTTTTTTTTTTTGCATTGGATGACAAAGACTTATTTATGCTAAAAAGCAGCCTAGCTAGAAAGTTGTGTAGCCTCTAAAAAATCAGTTGTGTGTCAGAAGCACTTTAACCAAATTTTGTGGTGTCCTGCTGGGCTTACCTACTATCACTATTCAGCAAGTCAAATTAGATTGAAAAAAGTGCAGTTTTAATGCCTCTGTTATGTTTTATACCTCAACCCTGCTATATAGGCATAGGTACATAATGACTGTACATCACATTTCAATATACTTCAAGATAACCAAGCCTGATTTTTTTTTCAACAGAAGGCATTCTATCAACATTACCAATGTGGGCAATCAAATTCTTCCAGTCTTCCAATTCCATGTTAAACAGCCTCCCAAATGCTTGATCAAGACTATTAAACCTATCAGTTTTAAGAACTCAGAAAGCATGTCACTACTCCTACTGTTCACACAAATAGCTACACGCAGGGAGATGAAGGGCCCAGCCAGGCCAATATCTTAAATCCAAGAAGGAGCAACAGCAGTACTAAAGGGAAAACATGGTACAGTTCAAGCACATGGAAATGTTTCCCCAGAATGTTTCTGCAAAATACAGTGATTTATGGCTCATGGATTTTCAGAATAAAAAGCGGACTCCAGTCAATTCTCAACTTTCATGTTGCATTCCAGCATCTGTGTAAAAGTATG
>VWZG01001929.1:4447-19393 GCA_013396735.1 Grallaria varia
GGCCGCGGGCGGCTCCGCGCGGCGGATGCGTGTGCATGAGCGCGGCACCGAGCGGGCGCAGGAAGCGCCCCCGCTCCGCCGCCTCCATCTTCCAGGGCAGCAAGACCTCGCCGCACGGCCGCGGCAGCGAGCGCCGCGGCAGCGGCTCCGAAAGCGCCTACCAGACCCAGAGAGCCCTGGACGACTGTAAGATGGTGGGTACCGCGGCGCAGGGCGCGCCATGGGTTTTACCTTTCCCGAGCTCCCCCGGCGCGGGCGGCGGTGCCGCTCCTCCCGCCGCCTTCACTATTCCCATCACGTGCAGTTGCACTGCTTTTAAAGCCGCAGTCCCCGCCGGGGTGCTGCCCTGCACCCCAGCTCGGAGCGGTGCGGAAGCGGGAGCCGGGAGGGAAGGGGAGAGCCGCGGGGTCTGTCTGGGTGCGGCGGGACAGGCGGGGCGGGGGCCGGGGCCGGCGCCGTACGGTCCTGCGGGAGCAGGAGCCCGAGCCCCGGTACACGCACGGCAAGGCAGCTGGAGTTGTCTTTTGCTAGAACCGGCCAACTGTGTCCCCAGACTTGCGCTCGCTGAAGCCTAAATGGGTAAACAGTTGCCTCCAGTGAATCACTGCACTCTCTGCTTGCTGTCTTTTTCAGCAACTACACTCTCGCCCTGAAGTCTTTCTAAAACAGGACTCAGAATTTGAGGCCCTGAAATTCTGTCCCTGACATATGTGGTACCTGTTACTAGTCTTCCCGGAGTACCTGGTTGCAACTGCAGAACCTCAGGTCAAATACCTGCATCCGTGTAGTTTTGGACTGTCACGTTACGATATGAGATTTTTTTCCCCATTCATATTAAAATTATTGAATCCTGACATTTTCCTCCAAGTCAGTACCATATACCCCCTTTATGGCTCCTTGAGCTACAGTCAGCCTGACATGGGACCCCAAAATTGCTCCTCTCGCGAGTGGCAGAAGTAGAAAACAAGTGAAATTGCTGTTGCTTTATTTGGAAAATCTAGACCTTGCTAAAGCTCTGTCCCGTAGTGTTGGAGATGGAGCTGCTACTTCTGTTCTGCTGGATTCTGGCAATTTTTTTTCCTCTAGTACTGAAAAATGTGCTGGCAGATTATCCACTCTGATACTTCAAAATTGGGAGCAATTCCCAGAGCGCTGAGGAACAAAAGCTGCCACAGTAGCTCTATAAATACACCCAACAAGTGGATCTTACTGGTTTCTGCCTTTTTTCTCATTCCCGACAGCTTAATCTCTGGTTACAGAGAAGTGCTACCCTTGTAGATTTTACAATAAAATACTATTTATAGATGCGTTGTCAGGTAAGATTAAGGAGGTAAAATCAGTGTGTTTCTTGTTCTCTGTCTTGATTCAACAACATCTGTGTGATTTTGTTTTCCTGGGCAATGCTGAGGTGGCTGAATGAGTCTGTGTAGACAAGGGAAGTCAGGTGAGGACTGGCAAAATGTGTCTGGTGCAACCAGTTACCAGTTGCAGGATGCGATGCTTTTGTTTTTCCTCATGCAGAATAATCGCGCTATTGCACAACGTGGTACAACGTAGTACAATTTTTTTCCTCTCTATTGCCTTTATGCATTCTCTTAAGCTATGGAATGACAGAGATGAAGACCTGTTTGGCAAATATTTTGCCAAGGGCTTTGCTGTGTGCTTTTGGGTTTGTTTAGGGCCTGGGAGCAGGTGGGTGCAGATGTACTGTAGTGAACTTGGATTGATTTGCTGCTTCAGAAGCAGAGAAACCTATTTGCTATTCTTACAATGAAATCTGAGAAAGCGTGGCCAAAACTGTGTCTTGATACCAGCTATGTAGGGTAATTGCAGTGGGGGGGGTTCATGAAGTGTCAGAATGTAATGCTGCAGGAGAAGGGACTCATTTATTTCCTGAGCATTAGAATTTGATGGTTTGACTGTAAATATTGGTAGCTCTCAGAGACTCCAGGTTCTTAGTGTGCTTGTATATTGAGATAAGTTGAACTTATGGTAGTAATGATGACTGCAGAATTATGAGCAATTACTCTTGTCTGTTTTTATATAGTTTGGAAATTGAGGTCAAAATTCTGATAAATAAATATTCTGTTCTATTACTCCATGCCTTCCGCCCCCGTCACCATGTGGAGCAAATGGTCTTCTGTGCTTTCTTTCAGAAGACAGCAAATGCTTCATTTCCTTAAAATATAATCCTGTGTACGTGATCAGTGCAACTAAACAATGATCTTTCCATCACTGTGAAATTATCCATTTATCCAATAGCATCCGTATGTATCTGCTGGATATTAGAATTCTGTAAAGGCCGAAATGTTTATTTCCTTCTTTGTTTCTTTTTCCCACACAGGTTAGAAAGAGTGCCTTCTGGAATTTTAACAGGAAAGTGCCTATATGGTACACCTTCTCAGCCAATAACTGTAGATCAGGTTTAAGTCTGACATCTAGATTGAAAGCAAGTGACAGAACAGAAATCATTACAAAATAAATTAGCAAAATTGCCAATATAAAAGCAAATGCTACATTCCAGTCCTTAAATGTGCTGTTAATCAGGAAGCAGGAGGAGCAAAGGCAATAATTTCTGGAGATATTTTTGTCTTTTATGGTAGCAAAAAATAACCTCATGCTACTAGTAAAGCAGATGTTTTTTTGTCTGCTTAATATTTAATACTAATAGCTTAAACACTGTAAGATATTAAAAGCAGAAATGCTACTTTCCTACAGATGAACATTTATAGCTCACAGAAGAAACAGCTGCCACAGCGACCTTAATCATTTACTAAATCTTGGGCTCGTGCTCCTGTATGCCATGAAATTGTGAGCAGCGAGAACAAGCCCTAGTTTGAGCATGTTTTTTAAAAACTTTGTTGTTTTTACCAATGTAGTTAAAAATTCTCATGTATGTAAATCCTCTTTGTTTTTCAGCTTGTCCAGGAGTTCAATACCCAGGTGGCTCTCTATCGGGAGCTGGTCATTTCTATTGGGGATGTCTCAATGACCTGTCCGTCTCTACATGCGGAATTGCACAAAACTCGAACACGGGGATGTGAGATGGCCTATCAGGCTCATCAAAAACTAGCAGCAATTTCTGGGTAGGAGTCAACTTATGTTTAATTAAATCTGTATTCATGTGCAAATCTTTGTTAGATACTGCATTTTGGAAACTTTGAGCAAAAGCATTAACTGGTGTTTCAGTTTTAGGCAAAGAGGTGTATGACCACAAATTCTACAGAATGCTCATATCCTTGTGATAGCACAATTTTGGATCAAAATCTGGTCCCCTTACCAAGACGGTATCCCACTGATTTTGCTGGATGCTTTTATGTAAGATGAACAGGATTTTACTGTGTATCACCACACAGTTTAGAAGGGCAGAAGCCGTGCCTTTCAGGGGTGAAGTAGCAATAGCTTTCTGCCCAGTCTTGCATTGAGTATACCTAATTGAATAGTTAGAGACAACTAGCTCTAGTCAACTAGAGACTGAACAAAATGAGACCAAAAATAATTAGGTGAAAATTGGATGAGGGGAGTACAAGTACTTTTCTGAAAACTTGTGTTTACATTCTGCATGTACATTTTTAAATCCTTATTTGTGTTGAAATAAGAATGGAAGCTTTGCTAGCATATAATGTTTTAATTTATTCTTTGGTATTACATTATATACATGCTTTTCCATGGTGACAGAATATATTATCACATACTTGAGACTGTGCCTCAGTACAAGATAAACCAGCATAAGTAGCTGTTCTATAAAATGGGAATTCGTGCTGTTAATTGCGTGTGTGTTCTTCACAGTATGGTGACTGGGGCATTTGTGTTTACACATGTACCTCCTGAGTCGTGTTTCTCTTGATTACACTTTTTCAGAACTTGCTGCATCTGCCGTATCTACCCTAAGCCATTGTGTACTACTGGGGAAAAAAACCCACACCTTTCTTTTTTTGCACCTCTGCCTAACCCGCTGTTGAATTTCTTTCATCACTTTAATATATATAGGGGAAATCTGCCATAGGTGTAGTATACTACGGGAGACCACACTGACAAACTAAACAGAAGAAGGTACTAGTTGATTGTTTTAGCAGAACTGTCAACATTTGCGAGTAAAACTTTGTGGAAAGACTCTTGTTTTTGAGACCTCCAGTTTGTTCCTCAAACAAAATGCATGCTTTTAAAATACTAAAGTTTGTAAGAATTTTAAAAAAAAAACACCAACCAATAGATATGGTCCTTTTTAACCCGTGCACTGAAAATGTGAAAGCAGACAGGACTGAAATTTATCTTGTGTGCTTTTAGACTCAAAAGAAAAACTAATATAAGCCAAAGTAATACATCTGAGTAGCTGAACCTATTTTGTAATCTTTAAATCTTTTTTTCTCCATAAAGAAAACCACTGCTTATTTAGAAGTACAGAGTTTTTTTAAGTAATCATTTTGCAGTTGGAAGTCTGCCATATGCACAAAGATGTCCTGAAGGTTGTGCAGTTGCTGTGAGATTGACATTTAGCTAATCTAAAACTGTTCTAAATAACTGTGATAATAATGTGATATCCATAACAACTGGTAGGTGTTAGAAACTCCCTGGAAATTACTTGTTTGGCTTGACAGACATTTTACAAGATGTGCTTCACATCCCCACCTTCCTCCATCTGAGGAAAGCCGTATGAAACAATTTTTTGGTGTATTTGTGAGAAAAGATGGGAGATTAAAGTACAGCAAGGGTCCAGTGTAGAAGAGAAATCAGAGAGGAATAATAAATAGTCTCAGAGATTCAGTCTTTAATTCAGCAGGAAGAATGATGTAGTGCATATGGCACAGGATCTGAAATGGGAAGCTTATTGGAAAGTAAGAAAAAGTATCAGGAAGAGAAATGCTTAGGGACAGGAATGTATTAAATCATCCTCAGTATTAAATAGTCAGGAGGGTAGTGTATTTCTCAGAAACCACTGATAGTCAGCAGATGAGACAAAGGCTCATTTAGTTCACTGCTTTAGTTCGAAATGCACGGCACTGCACGGTGCAGACTTCTGGGTAACACAACCAATCCTGTCTTCCAAAACTTTTTAAAGAAAGCCTATTGCTTTCCCACCAAAGAGAGAATAGCAAACAGCTGTTTATGCTACTAGACCATAACATTTCATGATGTAATAGCATTCTATTAGGTAAGGTAATCAGTAATACTCAGTCTCCAAGAGACCTACCTAAGCTGTTGCAAGGCACAGGTGGCATTACTAAGACAACACTAAGTTTATTTATTGTGTTTGTGCTGATTTGTTCCTTTGGAAAATTAGCAGACAGATGCTTTTTTGTTTGAATATATCAGGACTTCACAGAATCAGAGAATCCTTAGGCTTGGAGGGGACCTCTGGCAATCATTTGGAGATCACCTAGTACAACCTCTGTAGGCACTAGTGCATTTGAGACTCTTAAATGCACTCCTCAATCAGGCAGTTAGGAGAGGCGCCTACTTCCCTTCCTAACCCACCTGTTCTACAAGACTAAGGAAGGCAACAAAGAGGAAAGGTGCAAAGGCTTGGAAGGAAAGAAAAAAGAACAGATCCGCTAGTGCTGAGAAAGGCAGCTCTGAGAAAAAAAAATCTGTGAATTGTGGGAAAGAAATGCTAAGGTAGAGATAATGCATTAGGAACAGAACAGGACAGAAGTCATGCAGACAAAAAAAACTTTGATCATGGGCATATCAGTCTGGAATATTAGGCAGACATTAGAGTAGGACAGTGAACAAGAAGAGAAAGCTGCAGGTGTATCTGTAGAAAATGTATACACAGATACGCCAACAAAAGGAGGTTCAGCTACAGAAGTGGAGGATGTGAAAGTCACACTTATATTTTAAAAACTGAGAGAAATTAAAGCAAAGGAGATTATGAAAAAGACCAGGAACTAGCAAGGAACTATAAAACCTTAGAAAGTCCACACTGGATTAGACCATGTCAACCCCATCTAGTTCAAATCTGACACCTGCCCATAGCAGAGATTCCATTCTAAAATAAACAAACATACAAAAAACAGACTGCATAGAACAATGCCTTCTCTCATGTATTCGCCTCTACTTAGCGATCAATAAGCAAAGGCTGCATCTGAACAGTATGTGTGTGACCAATGTGAGTTCTGACAGAAGATTTCAGGATTTGTTGAAGTATGAAGGTCTTTTACTCAAAAATTGCTAAGGATGAATGAGGTCATCTTTACACTGTGATGTGTTTAAAAACTAATTTATTGAGAAAATATTGTTGAAAATGGAAACTTCATATTAAGTCTCCAAGTTAATAGGGCCTCATAGTTCCTACATCCTCTTCTTAACTTGCTCTCTTATATATTTTTTTCTGGTAGGAATAGTGAAATTTTATCAAAGGGCAATAAAAATTAGAAATAAAATAATCTAAATTGAAATACTCAATTTTAGTTGATGTTCTTTTGGGAAGGCAAATCAAAGTAAACCCTTCTTTCAGTGTTGGCTTTCTCAGGACTTCAGGTCAATTCCTGTTCTCATAGTAAAACTTCTTAGTGTTTTTTAATGAATTTTCTTCTGATGAAGGTTAGTAACGTTTGGTCCTTCTGTCATGTTTTCTGCTGTATCAATGTATCAGAAATGAAATATCTCAAATTATTTACATTGTACACCCTCGCAGTATTAGTTTTCATGGTCAAAACAGGATAAAGTATAGCAGCAAAAAAATTAATCAACATGATTTTTTCCCAAGAGTAAAGAGAGGGAAAATACTTGTAACAATGGGAAGATGCGGGGAAAAGGTGCAAAGCTGTTTTGAAAGGGAATCTGCTTTATTGAATGATAAGGAGTGGTAATATTTTAGAATTCATCGGAGAGCCACCTTTATAGGTGAAGTCCACTATGTCTGGGATGTCAATGGAAAGATAACCCAGAACTGTATTTCAAGGTACAAGTCTGCACAACTGTGCACACACTTTTGTAAATGTCCTTTCAAATTCTCAAGCACTTGATACGCTTACATAATGTGTGCACTTGGCACACTGAGACCAGAACTGGCAGTGTCTCTGTGGCAGTCTTGATATACATGTTGGCAGTGGCTTTTTTGCATGAAATAAAACTGTGTGAGGAGCTCAAGGGTGCATGGCAATGTACATCTGTGTGAGCATAGCTTCGACAATGTCCAGAATCTAAGGAGGAATAAACCCCTGCACCAATACAGGCTGGTGCCAGACAATTGGAAAGTGTCTTTGCAGAAAACAGCTTGGACGGTTCTGGTGAGCATCAAGCTGAACATGAGCCAGCACTGTGCCCTTGTACAGGGCCAACAGCCTCCTATTCTACATTAGGAAATGTTGCCAGCAGGTCAGTGGAGCTCATCCTTCCCTTCTCAGGGCTGTTGAGGCCATATCTGGAGTATTCTGTCCAGTTCTGGGCTCCTGGTAGAAAAGAGAAAGGGGCATACCAGAGCAGGTCTAGTCAATGGCCTTAAAGATGGTTGGTTAGGAACAAGCAGCATCTGACATACAAGGAGAGGCTGACAGACCTGGGATTGTTTGGCTTGGAGAAGAAAAGACTTGGATGGGGATCCTACCAAAGTGTATAAAAAATAGCTGATGGGATAGTGTAAAGAGGACCCAGCCAGACTATTCTCAGTGGTATCCAGTGAGAAAACAGCAGGTACAAGCTGAAATACAAGAAAAAATGTGTTTTAAACAGTTTTTAAACTGATTTTTTACTGTAAGGCTGGAAGAATATTGTAACAGGTGCACTGAGAGATTATGGAGTGTCCATCCTTGGAGATACTCAGAACTCAACAAGGTCCTCAGTAACCTACTCTAGCTGATGCTGCTTTGAGCAGGAGGCTTGGACTAGATTAGTTCTAGAAGTTCCTTACATCTTGTAACAAAAGTCACTGTAAATCTTCTCCTTGGGAAAAGAAGTTTCCCTATTTGACACTAATGCGCATCTGTTACTTTTATAACAGTTCATTTAAGTTCCCCTGAGTTCAGAAAGAGTTGAGGAAGTATGTCTAAGGATCACATGCTGGTTACGTTCCTGTGCACGAAAATGTTACCGTAATGTTGCTTTAAGTTTTTAATTTTATATAATTTCTACTTTTGATTTTCTTTGCAATCTACAGTAGGATCTCTGATGTTTTTAGTAAGCACTAAGAGCTAATTAACATTAGATCTTTTCCTAAGGTTGTGTTAAAACATTCTATTGACACCCAATTGTGATAAGCTTTTTATTGAACTGTCTGAATTTTCCCCAAATTATGACCCTTCAAAATTATTGTCTACTTTCAGAAGCACAGAAGTAACCAAAACCAGACTCGTTCAAAATATTTTACAAATTAAGCAAAAAGCAGACTCCGATCTTGTAAGTTAATGAAATCTGCATTAAGACAGGCATAACAGAAACTATTTTAACAGTTTAACTTCAGATGTTAAATAAAGCGCTTCTGGCAGTAAGTATAGCTGAGCAGAGACAAAACACAGCAACACTTAGCTCAGCATGGAAGAATCTTTATAATCATGATTCAAAACCAGTGTTGTGCCAGCAGATAGAGCAACAAACTAGAGCTGTGCCCCAGCTAGATACCAATCGAGCAGTATTTGTGGAGATCTCTGTCCTCCCTAGATGCCTTAGCAGTCACTGCCATGCTGCTCCTCTAAGTGAATGTGTCAGAAGTGGAAAGAATGATGTTAATGTCAGTCCTGGAGTTCTGAATCAAAAGCAGTGCCACTGGATCCTACGTCTGTTAGAGTTAGCATTGTTCCAACTGCCAGATGGAAGTCAAGAACCCAGGTAAGTGTTTCACAGAGATTGCATCACGATAACCAGAATGTGGCCTGGTAAAAGTATAATATCAAAAATAATGTTACAACATGTAAGAAAACAGAGAAAACAGTCAATATTCACTGCAAGAATCAATACTGATACACATTATAGTGCCAATAACATTATGCCCTCTGAATCCATACAAGGTTTGTAGGTTTTTTGCTAAAATGTTACAGATACTTTAAACAGTAACACCTTAAAAATCTGACCTTAAAAATTCTATAAAGGAGAAAATCTTGAGATTCTCCACTTCTGAAAACTGTTGGAAATACAAAGCTTCCCTTTTGCACTCTCAGGCATCCATTAAGTTATTTCAGTGTGGCAAGCTAGATCCCAAAATTCTTATCATCATTTAATAGTACCTTACTCAGCAAGTTGTCTTGACGATTTAACTGTGACTGTCCAAAATGAGTGAAGTCAGGACGATCTTTGCCTCCCTCCAAAGAAGAGCTTTCAGGAGTCGGAGCAAATTCATTATTAAGTAGTCTTATGATATTTCATTGTCCCTCAGCCTTTACATTCAGCTTTTGTAAACATTTACAGTAACTTTCTTAAATGCTTAAAATTTTCATGTGGTTTCGAGCATATCACATTCTAGGGGCAAACTCTGACAGTGTTTATTCTACTTTGTTTGGATTATCTTCACTGGTTTCTAAGTAATGAAGTGATAAGGACTGATTAGTGTATGATAATGCAGTAAGTATATAATAGTTTACTCCTTTCACAAGAGGATAAGATGCACAGGTATTGTTCTGGGTAGATCTCTTTGAAAAAAATTCTCTAATTATACATGTCGCATGCATCCAAAATGATGGAAAGGGACATTGAAAAGATAATACTGTTTTCTGTGGAAGTGAGTTAAAGTGGGTTCTCTTGTTAAGAATAAAATCTGTTTACTCAATTTAAGTTGCAGGTCAAAAAAGAAATTGTTTAAATCAGATACCTCAAGTTTTGATACATGAATTCAGAAAGCAAATAATGGAGGAGAATACAAGGTTATTTACTAAGGCTGGATTTCTCATAATAGCTGACCTTTACAGACTGACTTTTTCTTTCTTGTGTTTGGAACTGTGCTTTAATAGGTATTTGGGGCTTGAAGATGTAAGGCATTACTATCTCCCTTTATAGATCTGTCTTTCATAACTGGAGGCCAGCTTCAATAAAGGGCAAACATACATGAATTTGTCAGTCTATTTCTCTATGTTCAGAACAGCAATTCTGAAAGTCCTGGAAGTTCTACATGTGCAGTAGCACAGTGTAACTTAGTTTTGGCAAAGTGGAAGAGCTTAGCACCTTGCTGAGTGGTAAACTTCATCAGCAGGCAGAAGGACAAGCATTCTTGCTTGTCCATGTTCTGACAAGTTTGATCTCAGAGGTCCTGTCAGAGCATCCTCAGAGCCTGACACACACTGACAGTTTCGGACTCCTAAAACACAGTGGCAGCTCCCATTTTCTTTTAGCCAAAGCTGAAAGTGAGTCAACTTGATTTCTAGACAACTTGCACTGACCTCCCAGAAAAGGGAGGGGAGGGAGAAAAGGGGAAAGTGAGTGCTAAAGTAGAGTGGACATCATGTTTGTCGGTCACTTATTTGCTCCTTTCTTCCATTTCACACTCTATTAGCACATTCACAGCCTCTTCCAGCGAAGTGCTGCCACTGCTGAGACACTGAAGGACTGCACATGCAGTGTAAGCCAGACAGGTAAGCCTGCCACTTGGAAGAAAGGTCCTCTAACAGAAGAGTGTGGCAGCCCAGCATGCTGCCAGGGACATTGCCCACACCTGAGAATCACCACAAACAGTGGTACTCACCCTGGCAGGCATAAAGCAGTAGCTTTGCTTCTGTGACATGACCTGAAGCTGTGAGGTGACTGTGGGGAAGTAGGGGGCACATTCCCACCATCTGACCTGGTGGAAAGATTATTGTGCATGGGGAAACAAAATGATGTCGAGATCTGAAACCTGGGTTTCAAGCAGTGCCATTGCAGGTAAACATTAAAAACTGCTAAGGAACTTCTTTGTGGTTCTGTAAACCTTGCTGTCAAAATTTTTTTTTTTTTATGTCTTAAGCAAATAAAACACACAAAGACTTAGGGAGGCAGAGATTCAGAACTCATATAAATGCTGAGTATTCTCCAGCATTCTGCATTTTCACCCTTGGTGTATGGTTGGAGTAGCCTACGGGTTTAGTGTGGATTGGCTTTCCATTTGACGTGGTTCTGCATTTGTCACTCCAGTATCGGTTCCAAACTGCAGCCTGGTAGAGGATACCAAAAAGTAAGGTGTTGCTGTATATCGAGTCCTTCAACTGAATACTCTGCTATGCACTACTATTAGATTTTGGAGGGGTTGTTTCTCTAAATCTATCTCATAGGTAATGGAGTATTCCAGCCATGGGTGAGCCTGTTCATCTGTAGCAATGGTTGAAATAACCACTGCTTTACACTCCTAAATTGAGGTATACAAACTTTTACATGAGGAGGTGAAGAAACACAACATATGTAGCTAGAGATATCTGGGACTGAATTACACTAACAGGGCCCCTTTAGAAATGCTGCAGAATCAGAGCTGATCTTGTTCAGAAAACTCAGTGTTTCTGCAAGAGTTCTTGTAATTTCATGCCCTTCTCTTGCCCCATTTTGTCTTAGTGTCAAAAGACCTGCTCACACTTTTGGACAGAAAAGTCTTTTCACACTTTTTCTATGAAAGAATTTTCTCAGGGAGTAACCAGCCAGAGGATGCAGCAGTTAGGTACCTCTCTAGAAGCAGAAACTGTAGGGATTTCNAGTGTGAACTCTGTTTTGACAGTTGCTGTTACCTCATTAGCTCCAGATTTTCTCATACCTTTTTCTCTGTTGTCATCCCTTTTTTTTTTAGGTGTTTCTGTTTCCAGCTTTTTTCCTCATAGCCCATCTCTAAACAGTAATGAAATTAACATCTAATTTGCTGCTGTCACAGTAACTATTTGGGATCTCTTTAGGGCAGAGTTCTGAATGTACCTGTAACAACCCCGCTGGAATCCACTTGCCTTTAATTCTGGAGCATTACTCTAGTAAACATGATTAACAAAAATAATAATTTTTTCTAACTTTTGAAAGTCTTGAAAATCTTATTTAACCTCTGACAGATGTTTCAGGTGAATCACTTATTAAGCAGGTGTACTAGTATGATTTTAGGTCATGTTTCAGTCTTTCAAGGGAAAGCATTGTTTTCAAATATTCTGTTATTTTCTGTTATTGCTATAGTGTTTCCTAAATAAAGCATGTGAAGATTACGTTTTTATTATATTGTTTTCATAAATTATTTCTTTTGAAATTTATTTTAAAAGTTTGCTGGAATTTTAGGTTTTAACGTGTAACAGCTCATAGCAACTCCTCTATGTATCTTGGCATGTCATAAGTGGAATCAGTTAAAAAGCTCTTCTTGAGCAAAAACCTGAGTGTTATTAACTTTTGTCTGTAAATAGCGCTTCACAATTTACTTAGAGCAAAATTTTAAGAAGTATTTAAAGACTTAGAAGTGAAGCTAGTTATAAGCCTTTAATGTCATACAAATGTTTCTATGCCCACAAACCTAAGCGTACCAGAGAAGCCTACATGGTTCGAAATTAGTGTTAGACCAATCCAAAGCTCTTTCATTGCATTATTTCTGAGAGGAAAAAAATTACTTCTTGGCATAATTTTAAAAAAAATACGTTTGTGGGAAAAAAGTGTGCTGAAACTTCACGTTCAGCTTCACAGATGTAGTTGTAAGTTGCAGTTGTGCTATCTGTAATCAAGCTGGCCAAGAAGAGCATCTTTGTGTCCCCAGTAGACCCACTGCTTTGAGATCTATTTCAACAGCATATTTCAGTAATTTTCTTCTGCACATTTCTCCTGAAAGTTACTGCTGAGGCCAAAGCTGATAATTTAATCATGAGTTTTCAATGCTTCTTTCCTGATCATTTTCCTAAATGGTGTTTGATCAAGAAATCTCACATGGCTGCAAATTTTCCATGCTAGACATTCTGTCTATCTTACTTCTGTTTAGCTTTGCTTATATTGTTCTCAGAAAATTTTTTCTAATTCTCAGTGAATCTTATAAATCCAGACTCTGTTAGTAGAAGTGAATACATGATATAGTGAAGTTATGCATTAGAAAAGGAATTCAACATGGGCTGTTAGAATTCCACATATACTGGGATTTTGCTTCTAACTTCTTAACTCCTTTTTTAAGTTTTGGACTGAAAATTGGCTGCTAATGGAAATGTTTCTAATAATTCTTAGTATTTCTGAACATTGTGAAACACTGCTTTCTAGTCAGAGAGGAACTGTTTTGACTCTGTGCCCTTCACTGAAATCAGCCAGTGTGACAAGTTAATTGTGCAGGGCCATGCAATTTAAGTTCATGTCCTTCTCAGGACTTAGTTATGTTCCTTCAAGTGATAAGACTTCCTGCATAGTCATCAAAGAAAAGACTTCACCTTTATCATGAGCTGTGGTGCACAGAGGTTTGCTGTAGTAAGATATTAAGATATGGTAACTCCTCTCAACAACATCATCAGTAACTTGCAAGATTAGTCCCCAGCCAAGGAAGATACTGGTTCCGTTAGGCTTACACAGTGAAAAATCCATAGTGGATCAGTTAAGGTGTACAAAATCTCTTGTAATGTTTCTACTTGCTTTATAGTTCTGTTTCAGAACAATTAATTAAATATTTGTAGCCGTTATCTGTTCATTAAGGTCTCATCTGGACAAAGCATTAAATCAAGCATTCCTTAATCCAGAATCCGTCCAGTATTGTAAGTTAAATTATGTTTAAATTCATGTTTGAAAATTGAACATATACTGAAGTGCTGACTATTACTGAATAGCATTTTCTCCTGCTGGATACCTTTGCAGATGTACATTTATATTTTCTACATCATTTTTAAATATCAGAGAAATAATACACTGAATTTTTTGTATATAGACAATTATTCATGGAAGGTCTTCTTTTTCTCTCCATTTTTTATCTTACTGTTCTTATCTTTCATATGAATACTTTCTGCTTGAACATTTCCTGGCAGCAGATTTGGTGTAAGAATTCTAATACTGCCATTTTACATTAAATTACGTGCTCAAATTTACTGAGGAAACTGTTTTCCCATTGCAGAAGAAAACAAGTTTGCATTTATTGTGTGAATAAAGAGAGGCTGACACTTCATATCTCTGTCTGTCACAGCAGGACAGATCATTGTGAATGTACTGTTGGTAACCTTGGCAGCACAGCAAATAGTTAAGTGGCAAAGTATTTAAAAGTGCCGTGTTTATACAGCAGCCTCCAATTATTTCCAACAGTTCTGGAGCTGTTATTGTGGTGAAACAGCACTATCCATATGCATTTACACCCCCTCCCCAAAAAAACACCAACAAAGCAGAGATTGGTGTTTTGGAGTAGGATGACAACTGAACCATAGCACATGAGGCTGAGCGATGTGAGGCTCTGTGCTGAGGAAGCAGTCCCTTCACAGAGGGTGAAGACCACCAGTGCCCCGAAGTCAAAGTGGGTGTTCCAAAGTCTGGGCATTTAATTTAGCTGCAGACCTCCCCGAAGCCATGTGTGTACAGCCTTGCTATTCATTTGACAGCATTCAAGACTCGGAAAGGAATAGTCTGTCTGTACAGCCACTAATACAGGATACTGGATGCCCAAGGAAGACTTTGTGCAGGAAACCTCATTTCCCAAGCAGAAAAAGAGAATTTCAAAGAGGGGGAAAACCAAAAGCAGTACCAGTTCACAAAGTCAAGTGAAGACTAAAGCAGGTTTCACAAATCTGAAGGGAAAAATGCAAAATTCTTTATGCTAGAATACTGCTTCCTGAACATGTTTTATCAACAGATGGTTTAAAAATTTCTTTCNTTTTTTGACACATTCACGTTTTCTCACAGTCTCTCAGCTGCGATTTTTAACTTAACTACTCATACAGACTGGATCTGTGAAATATCTTGTGGAGCTTCTACCGGCTCTATACCACAACTTCTTTTTCACTTTGAATACTTTTATATGAAGGTATTTGGGTATTTGAGGGGTTTTTTAAAAGATAAAAAGTATTCTGGGGCATAGGAATGATATACTCAAAGCATTTCTAGAAGCATTTAATCCAGAATCCCAAACACTACCTTATTCTG
>VWZG01001930.1:0-59738 GCA_013396735.1 Grallaria varia
TTGGCTGTGGTGGGCACCGCTGGGCTCGGGGCTGGGAGATGCCCTGGGTGTCCCCAAGGTGAGTGGGATGTCCCCGCGAGTGGCCGGGACACGCCAGGGGAAGGACATCAGAGGAAAGGTGAGGGGTGTGCCGCATCCCACTCCGCAGGGCTCGGCGTGCTGCAGCCCTCGGGTGGATGCTCCAAGGCTCCCCCTGGACGCAAAGAGGCTTTTAATTACTGTCAGTGCCCGAGTCCCGCCGCAAACTGCCCCCTCCTCTCCCCAAAGGCGGGCTGGGGGCAGCTCAGGGCCGTTTTCGGACACAGATTTGTGATCCAAAGGGAAGGGCAGGGATCCCAGGAGCACATCGTGGCTGGTTTTTATCCACAGGTAACGGGGCGGCCACTCAACCCACGCCCAGAGCTGCCTAAGGCATTTCTAGCAAGGAAAAAACTCACATTGAAAATCTCTTCTCTCCACAATTACGGGCAGTGGAACAGTGTTTGGACACACTCCATCTGCTCCAGGCCACCCTCTCCTTCCTTAAATAATCCGCCTTTAAAACAACCTCTACGAAACCACAGCAAAAGCAATACCCTATTTGGCCAAGTCGTGTATTTTTTCCTCCTCAAGTTCCTGGCAAAAGGAAAGCACTTGAATAAAGTTGGGGGTTAAAAAAACCCCAACAAACCAACAACCAAGACAGCGAGGTTTTGCTTTAAATTAGCATTAATTTACAAAGCCTAGACAGACCCGCTGAGCAAATTGTGCCCATTAATGTATTAACAACAGATTTTTTTCCTACTGCTCCTTTGGGTCCGGAGCCTGAACAGGGGTCTGGTGATTAAGGCTTTTTTAATTCTGAGAGCCTCAATGACCGGGCTGGACCCGGCGTGCGCCTGTGCTGGGAGGGTGTTGGGGTGACCTCAATAAAGTAGGTGACCATGGCACCTCTAATCCCCTCTTTTAATTGATTACTCTCACCCAGCCCCCGAGGCCATGAGAATGGGGGACCCACCCTCTATAGATTAGCACCCTTTAGTTTACAGATCAGCCACTTTTTCAGTCCTCTGCCCTGCAGCAATGCATGAAAATAACACTAATCTCATTAAGGACAGAAGGGAGCCCTTCAAAGTTTATTAATAATGGGAGCAGACAGGGAGAGAGTCAGGCGCTGGGTCAGATTTCAAAGCTGGGGAAGTGGCAGGAGCTTTCCAAGGGGCTGGTTTTGCCAGGGAGGAAGGTTTTTGCCATATTCTGGAGGTGCTGGTGATGGCTCCGAGGGGCTGCTGAGTATCTGGGGCTCCCTAAATGTGACTGGGCAGGGATGGGCAGTGCCCAGCTCTCAGCCAGGCTGGTTTGGCTGCTCCAAACTCTCATTTCCCAGGGCTGCCTCCCTTTTAACCAACAGCTGAAGAAGAATTATTTAAATGATGGCAAGACCTCATCACCTTGAAAGAGACCTGTTAAACAAGACCTTAAGCTTTAAACGCTGGAGTGAAGCGGCCCCATTAAAGATAAGAGTAGGATTTTCAAGGCCAAAGCAGCATCCTGGCCCCGGTGATAGAGCTTTTATCTCTTTTGGGTGGAATTGCAGAATTCCTCCCATTGCTGCTGGGGTCTCCCCGGGTTCTGACTGCACCCAGCAGTGCTCAGCACCCCTGACCCCAGAGGAGGATGCAGGCTTGGCTTGTGCCAGCTGGACAGGAAAGCAAAACTTCACTCATCTCTGAGCAGGACACACCTCAGGGCTTCTCCCTCCATTTACCTTTCCATCAGCAGGAATGGGATGAGCCCCCTGCGAGAAGATGCTCCATAGGACTTGCACCATTAACCCTCTCCATGTCCAGCAAGGGCAGGGCACAGGTGAGAGGGGCACAGGTGAGAGGGGCACAGGTGAGAGGGGCACAGGTGAGTGGGCACAGGTGAGCGGGGCACAGGTGAGTGGGCAAAGGTGAGCGGGGCACAGGTGAGCAGGACAAGGATGGCCTGAAACCCCCAGGACTGTGCAAAATCCCCAGGACCCTGAGGTCCCTGAGAGCTGATGTCCATGGGGTTGGGAGCCCGGAGGGATGGACGGGTTTCCCATCACTGCTGCCCAAGGGGGGAACAGCTCCTGGGTGGCTCTGAGGGGCTGCTGGCACCTGATGCCAGCCTTGCTTCCTCTTTCCTCTTCGTCATCGTGGAATGGGACACAAACCACCTTTCTGGTCAGAGGTCTGAAGCTCTGTAAATGTTACGAGCAGGCTCTTAAGGTGACGAGGATCATCCAATTTCTCCCAAGCTGCCTGAATCCTCCAACAAAGCCCAGGTGCTCTTAACGTGCAGAATTCCCAGCTGAGAATGCACTTTTAGGGGATGAGCCGTGATTTACTTCCTGGCATCACACAGGACATGACGGTACAAACACCTTGGCAGAAGAGGGACCTCAGTGCTGCCAGACCTGAACTCCACCTCCAGGAATTCCCAAGCATCCTGCGGGATCAGGGTGTTGGGAGCCTTGACCATTCCTGCAGGATGCTGTAAATCCCAGGGGATTTGCAGAGCCCCAGGGAGACACCTCACCTGTGGGAGGGCTGAGTGTGGAGGGAAGATTTCCCCTTTCCTCCTGTTACCAACACACGTGGGGATGGAGCATCCCATGTCCCAGGAATTCGGGATAAAATCCAACTGGCAACCCATTGGCGCATGGAAGTGAGGAGAGAAGCAGCTCACGGGCCATGTGCCGGGAGCTGCCCCAAGTCCATGGGGTTATGCACCAACCCCCCCAGCAGGGCTGGATTTTGGGATGTAACACCAAAGGTTTGAGGGGGGCTCGAAGAGAGGATGAGCCGGATTGAGAGGAAGGAGGGTCCCAGGCTGCGATCCCTCCAGGCCTAACCTAATCACCATCGCTCTGCATTATTACCCTGCCTAACGCGGCATGCTTTTAAATAAAATATGCAAAGATTTCTCAAATTATTTCCCCGGGGCAAGTGCGTTTTCTATCTTCGCTCGTGCATGTTAATCTGAAAAATGCAAATTCTGCACACACCCCCATCTGTTGGGGCTCGGCCATTTATTAACTTTTTTTTTTTTAATGTAAAATGTTTCTTTTATATATATATATATATATGAAAAAGCAATGAGTTTTGTTATCTCTGCCCCTATTTGATTTTATTTAGAGAAAACAGGTTTTAATGGGTAAAAAATAATAATAATAATAATAATAAAATGGCCCTGAGTTGCTGAGGCTTACGACTCACTCAGCACTGGAGTTTTAATCAGAGATTGGCGTTGGGCAGGATTACGGCTGCGAGAGGGCTGGGCCTGCTTTAAGATGAAATGCTGATGTTCAGGGGGACAAGATTTACTTATTTGTTTATCCAGGATGACTTTGGTACTCAGGGCTGAGCCGACAGCACATCCTGAGAGACTGGCAGGTCCCCTGTGGCTGCCTGGACGTTGGTGGTACCTCCTTGGGCTAAGGGCTGTCCCTGTCCCTGTCCTCATTGCCTGCCCGGAGGTGACAGCCCCAGACTGCCCAGAGCAGCACGCGGGGGCCCGTGAGCATCGTTAGGGCTCCTTTACAAAAATCATTAAAAACATCAAGAAAAAAAGCAACCACAGACAAAAAAAATGTGGGAGGGAAGGAAGGAGGACCCCGGCGTGGTGTTTTCCCTGACAAGAACCCGATGTGACAGAGCTCAGCGTGCTGAGCGTAATTGGCAGCCTCTGCCCGGGAGAGGCCAGGGACAAAGTTGCTCCAGGATGAGGATGCCCCGTCCGTGTGCCCGCGGGTACCACGGCACGGGGGGAAAAGGGGACCGCGGCTCCGGCACGGCCGCCGTGGGCAGCATCAGCCTTCACCTGGGTAATGAGACAAAACCCAGGGAAAACACACATGAAAAGGAAGGCAAAGAGAAACTCTTAGGAAATAAGATCAAAGTCCTGCCTTCAAAAATGTTGTCCTGCAGCTATGAAGAGACCCAGATCGCCCTAATTGCAGCGCTCGGCGCGGGAGTGGGGCACGGGCTGGGGGGACCCAGAGGTCCCAGCACCCAGATGGGAGGGACAGGAACGCCAGGGCTATGCTGGGTTTGCTGGGTTTATTTCTGGAGTGCTCCTGTCCCTGTCCCCACAGAGCTGGGGAGTGATGTGCAAATGAGAACTGTGGTGCTGCTCCTCCTGTGAAGGAGCAGAGGGAAGCTGCCAGCTTGGGACACATCACACATTGCATTTAATACAATAGTATTAATATTGTCCCCTCTAGACATTTGAAAGAGAAATGTTGGATAAAACTGATGGCCAAGTGCTTGGATGTGGTTGGAGATTAGGTTTATGCATGGAAAATGATTACAAAGGAGAACAGAAAGGGATCTGCACTTGGGAAAGACAAGTCTCTTTTCCAGAAAACTGCAAAGAAACCCCAGAATTGGGGCTCTCCCAGGCTCCATGAGCAACTTTATGAACCGGTGATGGTCCAGCTGTGGCGTGTTGGGGGCCAGGGATGCCCAGGGGTGCCAGAGTGCTTGGGGAGAGCCACTGGCCTGGGCTGGCTCCTGCCACCCTTCCCCTGTTTATGAACGTGCTGAGGGCACAGCTCGGCTCTGCAGGCAGACACTGCTGCCTTCACTGTGATGAGCTGGTGGATTTGCCTCCCCTCGTCCTGTTTTGGCTGTTGCTCCCCACCCATCCCTCTGCCATGGCCCTTCAGCACCCTGGTCCTCCAGAGCCCGTCCCTAAGGGACAGGAGGGTCTGGGAGCCCCAGCCCCAAGTCATGATGGGTGCAGAGCACTCAGGTCCCCAGCGCAGAGAGGGAAGCAGCTGGCTGGCCCTTTAAAGCCTTTTTTTCCTCTCTTGTTAAAAGATGTCTGGGAGGGGAGCTGCCAATCTGAAAAATGATCCTTCCTTTTTTCCATTTTCTTCCTTCTCTCCTTCCAGCTCGTGCTCATCTGTTCAGGTGAACCTCAGGCACATTCATTAAATCTCTGTCTTTGACACCTCAGCTGCTTTGGAGCCCTGGGCTGCTCTTTCTCTTTTCTTTCCGTGTTTTTTTCCTGTTCCCCATCTCCGAGCTCGCCTGATCAGCACGCCAAGGCAGCCCGGGCGAGCTGCGGAATTGTTAACGAAGCACAACTCCACTGCTGGGGTGCTGAGTGGCTGGTTTTGGGCAGGGCTCTGGGGGCACCCACTATCCCTGCCTGGGTGTGGGGGGCATCGGGGTGCTGCAAGGAGTCACCCCTGGCACCAGGGAGGGAGATGAGCGTGGTGAGAGCACATCCTGCACCCAGCCACCACCCCGGGGCTGTGGCCAGCAGCCAAGGGCTTGGCTTGCTGCGTCGTCCTCAGTCCCACTAAATCCTGTTACTCCGTGCAGGAGCGCCTTCCCTGCTGCCCAGGCTGCCCTGGTCCCCCCGAATCCTCTCTGCCCGCCCTCGTGGACCCCTTCCTCGCCTCTCACATCACTCCCATCCTACACCGAGGGCTCATCCCGCTGCGGATTTGCCACTTGGCCAAGAGGGACAGAGCCCATCTCCAGTGGCACCGCTGCCTCTGGATCAGCTTCTGATGCTGAGCAGGGCTGGAGCAAGGAGATAACCCACCAGGAAGGATTTGGCCTCGGCTGTGCTGGCCCCTGGCTGGGATTCCTGCTGGCTGCTCCCAGCCCTGGCATCGAGCAGCGGAGGTGGTGGAGGATGAGATGCTCTCCACGGCCTTTGCACGTGGGCAAGGACTGTGGGTTGAGGGCAAAGGGGCAGGAGCAGGAAGGATCCCTTGGGAAGAGGCAGAGCCTCGGTGAGAAGGAGGGCAGGAGGGCTGGGGATGGACCTTGGGAAGGCCCAAATCCCGGCTCTCCGTGCGATGTGGTGCTTGTGCCCAGGGCCCAGGAGGGCAGCGTGTCCTGCGGGAAGGGGCCAGCCTGGTGTGGAGGACAAGGCTGAGCAGTGAGTGGCTCCGGGAGGCTCAGCGGGCCCGGGAGTGCAAAGCTGTGAATTCCTGCAGAGTTTCGTTAGCGGGATCGGCGCGCAGCCTGGTGCCCTGCTCCGAATTAATTATCCGCTGACACGATTTCGCTTCTTTCCCTTTGTGTTATTTTAATTAACAGAGATCTCCTCCAAGCAAGCCAGCTGTCATGTAAATTGTAAAACTGTCAGCATGTACAGGAACTTAACAGGGACTGGAAGAAAGCCTCGCACAAAGGGATGTGCTACTTTCCCTTTTTGGTTTTCCTTTTTTTTTTTTTTAAATCTGGCACATTTGTAAAGTTTTAAAAAAAGTGTGAAGACTGGGGTGGGGCAACAGATGGAGACAGCCCAGCTTTTACTTTAGATCCATTTCTTGAGGCAGAGGCGCAGGACAGCGTTATTTTGGATCAGGATCACATCCCTGCAGCCTGGCCATTCCTCTCAGCTCCCCTCCTCTCTATCCACGCAGGCTGTAGGTGCCACAAGACCTGCTTAGGAAGGCCTCAGCCTTAATTTGGGCAAAAGGAAACATCAGTGGCTTTGAGACCACCAGTCTGGTCTGTGTCCATTGTGGATTTCAGCCACACTCACCCCGGGCTTGGTGCATCCCTGTGTGCCAAAGGGGTGGCTGCCGGGCTGGCACCGGCTCTCTGCTCTTGCACCCGGTTGCATCTAGGCTTGAGGTTTTTAACCACGAGCTGAAATCAGCCAGTTCTTCCCAAGATCAGGCTCTGCAAACAAGCAAAACCGTGTTAATGGGCCCCATATGTCTTTGGTTAAGAGCTGCTCCAGCAGCAAGAGCAGCAGATGCAGAAGGGAGGGCGCGGAGCCGGAGGTACGGCGGGAGTTCACACGAGGATAATCCGTGGACATCCCGCCTTCCCTGGACGGGAGCAGAAGCCTGTGGTAACCCTGCAGCCATCAATTAATAAATGTTTAGGCAAGTCAATGAAGGTTAGCAAGGTCCCGGCTCAAAGGGAAGCTCAGGGAGGGCAGCGGGAAGCGGAGATGCTCCGGAGCAGTGGGTGGCTCCGGGGGATGTCAGGGCAGTGGGACACCAAGGGGGGAGCTGGGGGTCTCCACGCTCCGTGGGACCTCACAAGGCCACGAGACAGGAGGGTACTCACCAAACCTGCTCCCTGCAGAGGAACCCCTCAGGTACCCTCAGGCTGTAAGAAAGTTCACATTTTATTCCCTGCCTGATTTTGGGAGAAGATCAACAGCCTGGGAAGAGCCTGGATTTTCTGCAGTGGGGGTTTCGTGCACGTCTCATCCCTACGGGCTAGAGACCTGAGCTCTGTTTGGATGAGGACTGAGCTACTTAATTCCATTTCCTACCTTCCTCATCACAAATTATTTTCATTGTCCTCTGAGAACAAAACAAAAAGACTCCAAACCACATTTTGCTGAAGAAGGAGGGATTTTCTTTCCCAGCAGCAGCCAGGGATAAAAGCCTGGAGACAGCTGAGCAAGCTGCAGCATTAAAGCCCAAATGCTGAGCTTATCCAGCGAGCACAGCCGGGCTGAGAGGGGTCCAGCCTGATGCCAAAGGTTCCACAACAAGACCAGTTTCCCAGGGGCTGGGATCTGCTGATCGCATATGGAGGTTCCCTCTCGGCCCAGTTTGCATGACAGGCATGTTGCTTGTCCACTGAAACAAATGACCTTGAGCAGCACTGTGGGTCAATAAAATAATTTGCCAACTGATCCATCTTCTGTGGCAAACAGATGAATCAACTCCGGCTCCCTGGGCTGTTTTATGTACGGATGGGAGAGCCATGAAGTTAAAATAACGTGTGTGGCCACATCCATCTCTGTGCAATGAAAAGGTGGCTCTGAGAGAATAAAGTTGCATATTTCAGGATGGAAAAAACCCGTTTCTGTGTCTCCTGACACCTGGCTTTGTGAGGTGGGCGCTGTTCCCCAGGACAACGTGGTGTGGGCAGCCTTCTCCCTGGGTGGAGCATCACGTCTCCTTCATTGCCACTTTCTGCCCATCAGCTCTGCTGCCCTGGCCCATCCCTGGTGGCCCCTCCTGGGCTTCAGCCCCCAGACAACCTTTGGCCACCCTGTCCTTGCCACCACCTCATTTTTTAACCGAGGAATGGTCCGAAGGCTCCGCTTTCAGCTGCACAAAGGTGACTCAAAATCGGGAGCTGAAGCATCTTGGGAGGCAGACTCAGCTTTTACCCATCTCCAGTGCAGCAAAGCACTAAAAGCAATTAAGAAATGGCCATTTGCACCGTGGTGACACAGGCTCCTGCAGCACTGGCAGGGGGTGGGAAGGAGCCCGAGCCACCGGGGCTCCTGCACGTGGCCGGGCTGCATCTGTCGGAGAGCACGGCAAACTGGGGCACTCGGAGGGAGCAGAGAGGCCCCGAGGCAGGCTGTGCTCACTGAGCCCCTAATCACAGTGAGGTGATTAATGCCCTTCTGCTCCCGTGCGCTGCTGCTCTGCTCCTGTGCCACCCTGGCTCAGCCCTGCTGCCTTGGCAGGTCCTGCACCGGCGGGCACCGGGCGCTCGGCTTGGCACAGACGGTGCTCAGCGCTCCTGGTGCTGAAAGAGGGGATGGAGATGGCAGGGCAGGGAAAGGGCAGGGCAGAATGACCCCAAGAACTCATCCTTGGCTGTGAAAGGCCCTGTAAAAGAGCAGTTGTGGCAGGGAGAGGGATTTTTGTCACCTTTAGTCCTACAGCATCCCAGCACTGTGGCCATCCAGGGCCGGTGGGTTTTGGGAATCCCAGAGCTGAGGTTCAGACCGACCTCCTGCCACGTGCACATTGCTCTGACAGCCTTGAGCTGCCCCATCTCCACCTCTTTGCAGACCAATCCAATGAGTGTGTTGCCATCAGTTGTAGGCTGGTGCAAAGAAAGCGGGATCGAGGAGCAGGACACCACCCAAATTTAAGCTCAGGAGCTCCTCGGGGAGTTGCATCCCAGGTTTCAGTGCTGAGGCAGAATCTGCTGGGGATGAAAATCCCCCATTCTCTGCTGCTCTAGCAGCTTATTTTCCAAATCCTTCATTAAAATTGCCAGTACAGTCACAATTTTGTAGGAGGGCCCTGCAGGCCCTGTGAGTGGATGGAGGATGTTGGTGAGCTACTCGTGCCAGAGAAGAGCCTGGTGCCCAAACTCCTCCTCTGACAGCTGGAGCACCAGAGCTGGGAGCAGAAAGGGGGAGTCCTGGAGTCCAGCAGTGATCCCAACACTGCAGGATGGAGCCCTTCCTGGGGGATGCAGGAGGGATGCAGGGGTGCAGGAGGGATGCAGGGATGCGTCCCCTCTCTAGCGAGGGGTGAGTTACCTGGCCACGCTCCCCAAAATCCCCCTGCAGGTTAACAGGGCAGGCACAGCTCAACCAGGTCAGGCACAGCCCAGGCAAGTCAGGCACAGCTCAGGCAGGTCAGGCACAGCCCAGGCAAGTCAGGCACAGCTCAGCAGCAGCAAATAATGTCAGGGAACAGCAGCGAGCGGCCGTGCTCATTACGGGGAGGTGAGAGGTCACAGTTTGCCTGTCCCAGAGGTTAACAAACCCTTCGCAGCCACCCCAAGGGCACAGGAGCTGGACATCAGAGATAAAAGAACTGCTCAGAGGGCTCAGAAAAAATGGGGTGCCTTCCACAGGGCCATGGGCAGCACCTCGTGCCCCGAGAGCCCCACACTGGGCTCCCCTTCCTCGTCCACGCAGCGGGCAAGGCTCGCCCTGCGCCGGCATCGCTGCAGGGCACTTCCTGCGAGCCATTAAAGCACATCGGGTAATTAATACCTTCCATGCATGAGGAAAAATGAAAGGCAGGTGGAAGGAGGAGGGGAGGGGAGCAGGGAGGAGGCAGCTCCATTTTGAGGGGCCGCCAGGGTGGTTCTCCCTTGGCACGTTGCTGTAATTTGGAAGCTCCCGTGTGCTGCAGTGTTCACACCTCTCAGGTGCCGTTCACAACCCGATTCCAGCCAGCACCACGATGCTGTTGGACTGTGCAGGACCCAAACTCCCTGCTGGAGCAAGTCTCCTCCTCCTCATCCCCCAGGATCGCTGCAGGATGAGCTGGGGCTGCCCCATACTCAGCACCCAGCAGGCTCCTCCAAATCCCTTTCCATGACTGAGGATTACAGGAAAAGCCACTCAGCGCTAAAGAAAGCTCCATTTCGGCACCTTAAACACAGTTTCTTAACAAACAAAATGTTTATTTTCTGAATAATAATAATAATACAAAAGAATTCCAGCCCGGGGGCAATGAGCTGTGAGCTCACTGGAGCGTGTGTCCATTACCGTCCGCGCTCAGACCCCTTTATTCCAGGAGAGTGACTGACAGAGCCTGATTGATGCTGATTTGGGTCTTAAATAAACACATTGGGGAAGAACAAGGTGCCAGCATCTGGCTGACAGGCAGAGGGAGGCAAACTTTGCCAAATGGGCATTTCTTTGCGATACGTTTCCCTTCTTTGCAATACATTTCCCTTCTCTCAGCACTGTGCAGTGGGAGCCGGGCAGAAGCCGGGATGGGAAGGTTCCAGGGCAAGGGTTATTTTGCATTTTTCTGCTTCAAGTTGTGTTTTCTGGAGACAGAAAAACAGAGTTCAAGTATTCAAACAGAATCGTGCTACCAAAAGCCCCCAGATCTTGCTGGTGACGGATCAGACCATGGAGCAGGGAAAGGTGCATCACTGCCCACAGCGGCTGTCAAGAGAAAAGCCCTTTGATAATCTGCTGAGCTGCGGCAATTCACGTCTGCAAGAGCTGTAGAGCTTCAAGAAACCCTGAGATCCTTGGAAATGTTTTGCACCAGCGTCATGCAGGTCTTAAAATTAATGGAAATGGCACTTGAGAGATGAGTGAGTCAGGTTTGGAAAATACCACTCAGGTAATTTTTTCTCCCTTTGAGCATCATTTTGTCCAATGCGACACATCTCCAACACCCGATTCTTGCTTTATTGCCATGTCAGGCATCAATATTGGAATAGCAGCAGATAAAGTTTGCTACTGCAACACCCCAAACGCTGCTGGGCACCCACATTCTGGTGGCTCCATGTGAGGCAACTCTGTTATCTCCACATCTCTGACCCTGCGTGCCAGCAGATTCCAGCCTGGGCAGAAATGAAGGTCACAAGTTACCAAGCCAATCTGGAAAAGAAATTCCAGGAGAGCAGATTGGGATTGTTTTAATTAAAGGAGAGAGGCAAGGGAAGGGGGGCACAGCAACACTCCAGCAGTCAAACATTTTCCCCTTGTGAAGACAAACGGTTTGAGGTAGGATTCAGAAGGCTGAAATTGTCTGTTTAAAGGAATATAAAAATGTGTATGCCGAATGATTGACAAATAAAGGGCACTTTCCTTTAATTTAAATATGCTCCTAGTTTGTGCAGAATATGTTAATTTATACATTGCCTAAATAGCCAGTAGCTATTGTCTGTAAAACCACATCAGATCAGGGCAGCAGGGCAGTTAATGTACTGGCTGGATGTTATGGCTGGTCAGTGAAGCGATCCGAGCTTCCTTCCACTGGCTCCCAACCCCTAAATGGAATAGCTGAGCTGTAAAAAACTGCCAGGGGCATAAACTGAAGTTCATTCTGTCAGCCTTCAATAGGACGAGGCTCTCCTTCCCACAAGGACCCGTCTGTCCCCCCAGCCCCAGCCTGGCTGCTGCTCCTCGGTGACCCCAGAGCTGTTCCCCTTCTGCAGGGGAGCCCTCCAAGGCCCCGGAGTCTCCATAGGGGTGATTTCTTGAGGTACCTACAGCCATCCCAGGAGCTGTTCACAGCTCTGCAGCACCTTCCCCTGACCCCGTGCTCCTCTGGTGCCTCAGTGTCCCTGGTTCAGGCTCTCCTGGCCCCTCCAGCCCAGCCCTCCTGGGACTTTGGTCACATCTCCTCTCTCCCAAGGTCTCACAGCAGCTCTCCGAATAGTCCTGCTCCACTCCTGCCATTCCGTGGCCCCTGTGGGGTCCTCAGAGCAGCATCCAGTGCTTCCCGAGCAGCCTTGGGGGCCCAGCTGGAATTCTGACCCTGACATTTGACAGGTTCTGCCCCAAACAGGTCCTGGCTGGGATCCATCCGTGCCTGACCTGCCTCTTCCTCTGCTTTCATGTGTAGCCATGACTTGGTCTGGTCTCTGGAGCAATTTTTAATGCAGAGAGACTTCTAATTAACAGGATTCTGAAGTTAATTAAGACAATCTCATTTAGATCTCTCCATGAGCACTCACCAGGGCAATGCTGCTTCCCTGGGCTCCTTGCAAATCACATCCCAGGGGCTGTCGTGTCTCCAGGCAAGGGTCTGGGATGTTCCCTTAAAGGTCCTGGAATACGTTTGTCCAAAGGACCAGATGATTAACATGGAATTGCAGACTCCAGAGACTCTGGGGCTGTGTTGAAGCCGGGCCCTCCATTCCTTTCTTGGCCAAACCCATTGCCTCAATAGATGAGTCCTAAGGGGAAACTGGCCTCCTGTCTCCCATGTCAGTCCCAAACTGGCAGCATTATGGACCCATCTTGCTTAAGAAAAGGTCCATCCTCTGCATTCATGATGCCTTCCCAAAGATCAGCCTGGATTAAGTTTAGAGTGATATGATAAGTAGTAATAATACTGCTGCCTTGGCCCTAATTATTTTCAATATAATTACATACCCTCAAGAAACCTTTTAAATAGCACACTCTCCCCAACGCTCCAGTCCAAGGGATTCATTTGTCTCAGGAAAGGAATATTCTTGGGGCTGAATCCTTCATTAGTCTTTCCCGGAGAGAATCCTGCTGAAGTCAGTGGGGCACGTGTGCCCCATTGGAGGATGTAGGGTGGTGCCCGCCCGGGCTGTGCCCACCACAGGAAGATTTTTACAAGCCCTTCACAATTTGGGTTGTTGGCAGCATAAAGCATATGGCAGGATCAAAAAATGCCTGGAAGTCTGCTGGAACGTATCTGCATTTCACTGTCTTTTATCAGCATCTCACACTTCCTTCTCTTGTGCTTTAATCCCACAGAAGTGCAGCAGCTCCAATGTGTGAAGGAAAAAGAGGGATTAGCTGGGTGTGAGGCTGTATTCCCAGAACCTGCCCAGGCACAGGAAGGTGCCGAGGTGGCATTTCATCTCCCAGTGCTCTTCAAATCATACTGTGTTAGCAGGTGCAAAGCAAAAATCCCTACCATGGCATCACTGTGGTGTCCTGCCCTACCTGGAGATCAAAACTGCCAAGGAACAGCAAGGCCAGTGTGTTTGGAAGGGAGGAATTAAATGCATACACTGAATTTATACAATGTATTTTCAGATGTTCCATCATTTTTCTGAGCAAATTGACTTTTCAATGAGGGTGTGCTCAGGTGAGATCCTGTCTGTGGCAACCACATGGAATTACCTGTAAAAACAACATGCCCTTGGCTGGGTTTTCCACTGTCCCAGTTACCTGCTGCCCTCCTGTCCCACCACTGGCAGCACGTCCAGGGGCTGGGATTCCCACCCATGTTCACAGCCCAAATCTGTCCTGTTCTGCATAAACCCCCGTGGGATGCTCAAAGCAGGATTGTTTGTAGGTTTTAAGCAATTAATGATCTTTTAAAGATGAAAAACCTGTACAAATGGATGCTCTCCCATGATCCTGTTTTATTTACTTGCTGGCACAGTGGCTGTGGGTCCACTTGGATTTTCATCCTGCCGAGACTCTTCAGAGCCTTGTGGGGTGTCCTGTGCACTCCCCTGGATTTAGGGGTTATTCCTGATGGATGTGGGATCCGTGTAAACCAGCACCTGCCTGACCCTAGACCAGGGAACAGGAATCAGGGCACCGCCCAGCCTGGATCCCTGAAATCCTTTGGGGACAGGGAGGACTCTCACTGGGAAGTGACAGCCCAGCCCAGCCCTCTCTGTGCATCCCCACACCTGTGTTCCAGGCTGCCCTTTCCCTGCACCAGCGTCTGGAAACCAAGGGTGACTTTCCAAGGAAGTTTCCTCACTGCAATAGCTAATGAGGACTGATCACATCCCCCAGCTCTCTCCCCCCAGCTCGCCACCCCTCTGAAAAAAAAAATCAGAATAATAATTAAAAGATGCCTAGAAACGCTCTTGGAAGAGCATAAATTCTGAAGATGAAAGTAAATGATTAAAATAATTAAATACTTCAAGTTGACAAGCAGAAGCAGAATCTTGCCAACGGACATTTGTCAGTAATTAGTTAATTAATCCTAACACAAATTATAAGCCATAACAAACCAGTCAGGCTGAACGCAGCCGGCTGTTCGGAATTAAACTTAGAAAAAGAGGGAGTGAGAGAAAAAAGAAAGAAAAGTTTGAAGATTCTTATGGATCTGAGGGAAGATACTGTGCCAGAGCTGATGTCCTCACGGGAAGAACAGCCAGGGACAGGACCAGTTGGTTCAGTGGGGCAGGAGCTGGGGCAGGGCAGGGCTCTGTTCCAAGCTGGCAGGAGCACAGTGGGATGGGATGCTCAGAGCAGAAAGTGAAGAGTGGGATTTGGGATTTCCACCCATTTTCTGTGAGAAAATGTGGCAAAAAGCTGCCCAGCTCTGTTTCCCACTGCTGCCAGCGTGCACTTGAGGTACATCCTTGCCGAAGGAACAAGCTGGGATGGGCAATCGAGGTCCCCTCAGGTCCCTGGGCAGGTGGTGATGTTAATCCAGAGGTTTCTGGAAGACAGGTGTGCACTGGCATCTGAGAAAGGCTCTGTCGCAGGGTGTTGGGAGGGGAGCTGCAAACCACTACCCATTAACACCCTTGTTTGGAGTGTGTTCTTAGGACAGGCTGGAAAGGCAGGGTCAGTGCTTGGGAGACGGGTCCTGCCAAGGAGACTCGGTGCAAATGACACCAGGCCACGTGTGCGGTCAGCAGGGGCCTGGTGTCAGCCACATCACTGGGGAGACGGGGAGGACGGAGACCCTGTGAGATGGGGAGAGGTTAATGAGCTGCAGGCTGGTTTCCCACCTCCGCTCACCTCGGCTCAGGTCCAATTTTCAGTCCTAGATTGAGTGAGGCCAGCGATCCACAGGCAGGACACGGTGACTGACAGCTCATCTGTGGCTGCACCGCCGTGTTCACACGTCCAGCTGGGGCTGGGGAGCCACCGAAGGGCCAGGCTTTGCCCTTCCTCCAGCCTGGAAAAGCTCTGGAGCAGCCAGGAGTCTGTGTTCCTATGGAGAGAGCCTGCATGTCCCCAGCGTGGGGACACTGCCCGGGTGACAGACTGGGCCAAAGGACAGCTGGCAATGCAGCTTAAGTGAGAAATGGGACACACAGGTTGCAAATGGGCTTTTATCGGGCAGGAAAAGAAGGCATGAAATGTTTTGAGAGAATAAACAGGCAGCAAGGAAGTGTGACCATCCCACAGATCCCACACTGTCGGAGGAGTTGCCGATGATTGATGCCCCACGTGTCCTGTGTGAGAGGAAGTCCAAACATGTGAGCACACATGACCATCTCCTGATGGAACTTACACGCAGAGGAGAAAGAGATTCTTTACAAAACAGTAAGAACGAACACTGAAAAAATGCAAAGCCCATCTTTTTTGGCCCCTGAGATGCCTGTGGAGGGGGTCCCTGTTTGCCATCAAACCCACCCAGAGCTCCGCTGAAGAGGAAGTTCCATCCTCATGTGCATGAGCGTGTGTGTGCACGTGTTCTAAGTGTTTTGCATTATGTGAGCTCTGACCTTCAGAGGGGAACAGAAGGAATATTTTCCCCCCCGAGGCTAGAGTTGTCAGTGAAATGTCTGTCTTCCTTAATAATTTCAATCCGGGTGACAGGGGACAGGGCATTTTGCTCTGAACGAACGTACTGTAAAAACTGTCAGATAGAATTTGTCTCAAGAAGCAACATTTCTATCCATTCGGGGTCATAATTACAGGCATCTTATGACCTGTGGAGCAGCACATTTTTCTCAACTGAAAATAAGAGTGTCCTAAAATAGGTGGTTTGGTCTTCTGCAGAGCTTTGGATTGAGCCTAAATGGATTCTAGCAAGCGATGGCAATCTGCAGCAGAATGATTTCTTCGTTTGTTTGTGGGCTGTTTTTTCAAAATCCAGAACAAACTGTGCACTGAAGTGACGTAGCAGAAAAGAGGGACAGAAATTGCCATTCATTGGACTGGAGTAATGGCCTATTTCTCCTACATCCTGTCTCCTAACTGCCTGCCTCTCTGAATTTCCTCCACACTGACACCGGCCAGCGTCTTGTTAATGAACTGAATAAGTAACTAAATGGGTGATTAACCAAATGAGCATGACGATAATTTGATTGTGCTTTCCTCACTTTTAAAGCACAGGAAATAGTAAGAAAAGTAATAATTCAGTGACCAGCAGGAATTCAAACAGGACAGAGCTAGAGGAACTGGGGGGAGCTCTGACTAGATGTTGCTGTCTATAAATGCCCCACAACACTGCAGAAATCTGTGTTTTGCTCAATATTTTGATTTCTTGAGTTGTGCTTCCACAGTGGGGAAGAACTACTCAATTATTTGAAACAGCATTTCCTTTTATGGTCGAATTTTATTATTAGGAACATCTATGAAACGGATCATCCTGCTGTCCAGTTATGGGTCACACACCCCTCAAAGCTGGACAATGTTTTGGGGTCACCAGCCTGGGTTTGCGTAACAGAGCCTGCAGTTCCTGCTCACTCAGGTCTGAGTGACAAACCAAACCGGGAGAGGGAACCCGCAGCTGGGAAGATGTTCTGCACTGCTGGGGAGGGACAGTTGGGAAAACTGGGAGATAACACCCTGTGCTGGGCCATCCCAGCTGCTCACGGTGGACATCCTCTTCCCCGTTCCAAGGAAACAATGATGACCATGGCAGAACCACTGGGAAGGAGCATCCGCTGAGAAGCAGGGCCCCAGCTGGTCTCTGGAACGTTCTCACCTGTAAGATAAATCCTGTCAGAGACACAAGTGTTAATCAGTTGATAGCAGTGGCAGGTTACAATCCATTTTCACCTGCACACTCCAATGGATGCCCCATTCTTGCCATCACAGGTGGAGGGTAAACACAGAAGAAGCAGAGTCGCCCTGGGAGGCAGGAGGATGCCTGTGGGATTGGTACTGCCAGGCACTGATGTTCCCTGACAAGTTCAGCAGGAATGAGGACTCTGGGAAGGTGTTTTGCTGGTGGTGGGTGAGGAGGACACAGTCCCTCCACACTGACATCAGCTTGGAAAACATCAGGAGTTGAAAGGTGCTTCCTGACATCAGAGCAATCCCTCTGTGCCCCCTGTGAGAAGAGGCTCACAACCTGCTCTGCATCCTGGGAGAGCCAGGCTCAGGATTTAAATCCCACTGACAAACCCCTGCATCCAGGTAGTGTCTAACACCCATCTGTCAAAGCAAACGTGTGAAAGAAAGATTCTGTAACTGTGCTCACTGAAACTTCAGCAAGAGTTGCTCTCTGGGGACCCTGAGGCATTGTGGTGGGGAGGACAGAGCCAGATTCAACCGGGGTTGCCCAGAGCCAAGGCTTGTCCCTGCCCATCCCGAGTGGGAATCTGTTTAAAGACACCGTGTTTAGGCCCACAGAAACTCAGCTCCAGGAGCTCTGTGGAGCCCAGACAGGGAGATTAAGAGCAAAGCCCCGTGTAAGCCTTGCAGGGTTCATTCCCAGGTTGGTGATCCAAAGGCACACTCCGGCAGCGAAGAGGAGTTCACTGAACCAAGACATTTCTATTCCTGTCCACTCCGCTACCCTGCCCTGTGAACTCCTAAATCACTTCTTCTCTCTGTGCCTTCATTTCCTGCACCTCAAATAGCAGGAACATGAGGGTCCTTTTCCTCATTGGAAAGTAGGAGCTCTGGCAGGAAACCCTGTCCAGGCATTCCAATAATGTAACACCATCTTTATTCATACCATATTGAGAGAGACAACAGCAAAGGGCACGGGCCGGTGCAAGAACTGCTCAAACCACCCCTGGAATGACAAATTCCTCTCGTGTCACAGTCATGCATCACCCTATGGCCAGGGACAGAGCAGAAAGCTGAGCCCAGATCCCTCAGAACAGCATTTCCCAGCCCAAGGAAGCAGCAGTGCACCCAGGAGGGCTTGGAATTGCTCTTCTGGATGGGAACAGGACATTGGCATCACCAGATTGGGAGACAGAGGTAGAACATGCACAGCCTTCCTCCCCCTCTGCTACATTTTGGGTGCTGTGTTCCCTCTGAAGGGTGTTCTCCCACTCTCACTGGTGGGGAGGGAGGGATGCCAGGCATCCCTGTGCTACTCACAGCTTTTGTTTTTGGAATGTCAACATGAAGGCCAAGGAACAAACACACATATAAATACACATAGCTGCAGTGTTTGCATTGGAAATAAACCAGACAAAGGCACATATAATTGTAAAACATGCTGCAGGGTGGACAATTTCCCTTTAATGTTGGAAAATACACCCTGATTTCTGCTAGGCAGAGCTGTCCTGCTACTGTCATGGACTAGTGTCAGGAGCAGCTGCACCCCAGGAAGAGATGAGTGTTCCTAAACAGGGAAATCCAATCTGCTAAGAAAATTCAATAACAACCTTCACGTTTAATTGTACCCCAGGGCCCAGTAAAAACCAACAGGGATGGTAGTTGTGGATTTTTTGTTAACCTTTCTCTTAAAAAGCACTCAAAAAATAACCACTGAATGAGAAGGGCTGGTTGTACATGTGAAATCTATAGGGGGAAAATGTGTGTAAAACTTCAGGCTGGTTTGACACAGAAAACCCTTCAGCCAAAGGAAACCTCCTGGTTTGATTTACACACGCAGCACTCGATTGAACAAGTGTTGCTACAGGCAATTGGAAAACAGTCAAAATGGTGAATTTGCTGCTTGCACACATTTATACTGTTTCCTGGAGACAGTCTGCTGTTGCTTTTTGGCATGTATAGTATATTTTAAGCCACACAAAGGTTCTGCCCAGTTCTCTGGGTATAGGTGTAGCTGGGCATTTGCCATGTGCTGGAGCATCCTGAGTTTCCCCTCCTGGGGTTGCCTCAGAGAATGTGTTAATCACAGAACCATGGGGTCATGATGGGGCTCAGGCAGAGGCAGGTCTTAATCCACAAACCGAGGGCCAGTTCCAGGGGTTGTTTTGTTTCTCTTGTGATTAATTATCCACATTACAACCACACCTGGAAGTGTCTGGGTGGAAGTGTCCAAGGCTAGGTTGGATGGGGCTTCGAGTAACCTGGTCTAGTAGAAGGTGCCCCTGCCCACGGCAGGAGGTTGGAATTAGATGATCTTTACAGTCCCTTCCAAACCATTCCAGGATTTCTATGCTGTGGAGCTACCTAAGAGAAGGCACTTTTTCACCCCGAGAAATTTAAGTAGATTGAGACTTGGCGGGTGGAAAGAAATAGCAGAGGACAACATTTGCTGCCAGAACCCACGTGCTGAACCAGAGACCACCCAAGGTCTATACCTGGGCTCATGGAAGAACTCAGAAGCCACCAACTCATAGGAGAATCCACAGGGACATCTGCAGCTCTGGGAAAAAAATTAGCTCAAGAGGAGAGCCAGGCTTGGGCTTGTCCCTTTGGCTGTGGGGGATCCAACTTGGGACACAAATAAAAGGACACTGATCATTCCCCTGCGCACTGGTGAGGCTGAATGGAGAATCCGGCGTTCAATTTTGGACCCCTCATGGCAAGAAGGACATGGAGGGGCTGGAGCGTGTCCAGGGAAGGGAACGGAGCTGGGGAAGGGGCTGGAGAACTCCTGAGGGAGCTGGGGGGACTCAGCCTGGAGAAAAGGAGGCTCAGGGGGGATCTTCTCACTCTCTGCAACCCCCTGATGGATCCAGGTGGGATTGGGCTCTGCTCCCAGGGAACAGGGACAGGAGGAGAGGGCACAGCCTTGGGTTGTGCCAGGGGAGGGGCAGGCTGGACATCAGGAGGAATTTCTGCCTGGAAAGGATCATTAAACATCGGAAGGGGCTGCCCAGGGAGGTTTGGAGTCACAGAATCACAGAATGAGCTGGGTTGGAAGAGACCTCCGAGATCAGCAAGTCCAACCCTTGATCCAACACCACCGTGTAGAGTGGCCACTGAGTGCCGTGCCCAGGCTCATCTTAAAAAGCTCCACCACCAGAGGTGAATCCACCACCTCTCTGGGCAGGCCATTCCAATGCCTGATCACCCTCTCTGTAAAAGAAATTCTTCTTGATATCCAACCTAAACCTCCCCTGGCAGAGCTTAGGCCCGTGCCCTCTTGTCCTGGTCGCCCGGGAGAAGAGACAAAGCTCCACCCGGCCACAACCTCCTTTTACAGGGAGCGGTAGAGCGATGAGATCCCCACCCCTGGAAGTGCCCAAGGAATGGCTGGACGCGGCACGGAGCGCTCTGCGCCGGGTGACATGGCGCGCACCGGGCACAGGGTGGTCCCGATGACCCGGGAGTCCTTTTCCAACCTAAACCACCCCTTCGATCCCCAAATTTCCCCCTCTTTTACCTCACGGGGCGCTCCCACCAAGCGCCGGCCGCCCCCCAGCCTGCCCCCGCCCCTCAGGGCGGCGCTGACGTCATCAGGGCGCGCCGCCGGCGNNNCGCTTTAAAGTGCCCAGTCCTAAACCTGGGGCTCAAAGGGCCGCTTTAAAGTGCCCAATCCTAAACCCGGGGCTCGAAAGAAAAGCTCCCAGTCTTGAACCAGTATAACTGTGTTGTATATATATTATTTTATATATCTATTATTATAATAATAGATATAAATAGATGCTGTGTTGGGTTCTCAGCTTAGCTTCCCAGTCCAGCAAAACCTTGGCTCCAAATAGGGTTGTTTTTTTCACGGAGAAAAATGTACTTAGAATATGGGATTTGGTTGCCCTGGGAGGTGGGGAGGGAGGGAAGAAATCCCATAAATTTCACGTAGTTATTTAGAGTAGTGGTGTTTGCTAGTAATTGCTTTAATTAGTAAATTACTTTCAGGCTGGAGAAGAGAAGCTTGGAGGTGACCACAGCTCTTAATGTTGTTTCTCTTTGCCTAGACCATGACAAAATGTTTAAGATGAGTGAGAAGATCTTGCTGCTGTGCGTGGGGGAGGCTGGAGACACGGTGCAGTTTGCAGAGTACATTCAGAAAAATGTTCAGCTCTACAAAATGAGAAATGGTGAGCGAAGCAGGGGCAGGTGCTGGAGGTTGGGAGCAGAGCCAGGGGTGCTTTCCAGTTGAATGTTGGTGGAAGGGACTGGATTTTTGGTGTCCAGCAAAGGTGGTAATTCAGGCAGGATGCAGAAATGGAGGCTGGATTATGTAGTATAAATTGAAAGGTTTATCCAAATCCCAGCAAACCTCTTNGCACGGAGCGCTCTGCGCCGGGTGACATGGCGCGCACCGGGCACAGGGTGGTCCCGATGACCCGGGAGTCCTTTTCCAACCTAAACCACCCCTTCGATCCCCAAATTTCCCCCTCTTTTACCTCACGGGGCGCTCCCACCAAGCGCCGGCCGCCCCCCTGCCTGCCCCCGCCCCTCAGGGCGGCGCTGACGTCATCAGGGCGCGCCGCCGGCGCAGGCGGGCGCGCGCTGTGTCACCGCCGCCATGGAGTACCTCATCGGCATCCAGGGCCCCGACTACGTCCTGGTGGCCGCCGACACCGTGGCCGCCTCCAGCATCGTCCAGATGAAACACGGTGAGAGACAACACGGCGCGAAGAAACCGCGGGGGCCACCGCGGCCCGCCCTCAGCCCGCCCCGAGGTGTCCCCGGCCAGCGCCCCGTGTGGGGTTGGGGCGCTCCGAGGCCTCGCTGGGCCCTGCAGGAGGTTCTGGCACGGGTTGGGGTGTGGGGAGGCGATGTCGGGGAGCTCCAGAGGAGGTTTGGTCGCTGTGCGAAGTGCCGGGAGGCCTCTGGGGTTCGGGGGCCGAAGGGCCGCTTTAAAGTGCCCAGTCCTANACAGCTCTTAATGTTGTTTCTCTTTGCCTAGACCATGACAAAATGTTTAAGATGAGTGAGAAGATCTTGCTGCTGTGCGTGGGGGAGGCTGGAGACACGGTGCAGTTTGCAGAGTACATTCAGAAAAATGTTCAGCTCTACAAAATGAGAAATGGTGAGCGAAGCAGGGGCAGGTGCTGGAGGTTGGGAGCAGAGCCAGGGGTGCTTTCCAGTTGAATGTTGGTGGAAGGGACTGGATTTTTGGTGTCCAGCAAAGGTGGTAATTCAGGCAGGATGCAGAAATGGAGGCTGGATTATGTAGTATAAATTGAAAGGTTTATCCAAATCCCAGCAAACCTCTTTGTAATATAAATGGCACAAATATTTTGCTAACAAACTCTTAATGTTTCCATTGCACACCAGCTGTTAGCAGTTCTGATATATTGGACCAAAACATTCAAGCTGCATGTCCTTAATATTTCAATTTTTCAAAGCCGTGTGTGTTTCCACGGTCTCTACAGATGTGAGCTACCCAAATTTTGAGGGCCCTTTTTGTGCTTGTAGCTTTCAGAAAAAAACTGGAATTAGACAAAGTACACAACGTTTTGTCACTAAAGAACATCTTGTTATTTCAGAATAGCAGTGGGAGGGCGGGAGGTGAAACACGAGCGTGGATTTGTGCTGGTGGCAAATCAACACTGACATTTGTTCCCCAGGTTATGAGTTGTCTCCCACTGCAGCTGCAAACTTCACCCGGCGGAACCTCGCGGATTATCTCCGGAGTCGGGTGAGTGGTGGCTGAGAGGCCTGAGCAGAGGCTCACAGGGAGCATGGCCATCCTCAAGGAATGGAGTCTGGAAAGGGTGGGAGCTGCTGTCTTTGGTGGTGAATTCAGAACGGGCTGCCCAGGGAGCTGGTGGAGTCCCCACCTCTGGAGGTGTCCAAGGAATCACTGGACATGGCACTCAGTGCTCTGGGCTGGGGGACAAGGTGAGGGTCAGTCACAGGTTGGACTCCATGGGCTGGGAGGTCTTTTCCAACCTGACTGATTCTGTGAATTCACGTTGCCGAAAGGATGTCTTAGTAAAATATAACTTGACTTACTTCACTTATCAATATCTGATACAACTATAGACTTAAAATTCCAGCCTTGGGCGCAGTAAACATTTTGTCACTCACTGCAGACATGAAGTGAATTAAACCTCTTGAGCATCGAGTTAAGATTGTGGGTTTTCATGCAAATGCACCAAATCCATTTAATCTTCTTGGAAAATGGTTTCATAGAGCAAAGCTGTTTGATGTACTTAGCAAAACAAGTGCCTTTTGTAAACAGCAACATGAAGCTTTCAGTAAATACCAAATCCAAGTTGGAACTGTGTTTTCAAGTTACTGAACTGCAATTACTGGTGTTTCTCATGGTGATTTTTTCAAAGTATGAAAAGATGTTGAGAAAGGGGAAATGAACTTTTAACAGTCCAAAGTTAGGAAGCATTTCATTGAGAAGATTGTTATTGTGCTGTATGAAAGAAAACAGGAAGAAAGAGGATGTTGAGAATGAAGTTGATCAATTCTGTCAGGGATAGAGTGTGGGATAAATCGTGTTGCATTCTAACAGTGCGCTGCTTAGGCCTGAAGTGAGGTTTTCCAGGAGCAAATAAAGATCAGTTTAACCTCAGAGCTGTATTGTTGAGAACTACACATGTGTGGAGGGAGAGTTCTTGAAGAACTCATCCCCAGAGATCATTGTTCTCCTTTCTGACGTGGATCACAGCTGCAGATCACAATTTATCTTTGTGGGTCCCTTCCAGCTCAGATGTGATTCCACACTGCTCTTCTGGTTTAAATGGCTTGAGCCAGCTCCGTGGCTGGTAGGTGATGGTTGGCAGTGATCTGCCTTGGCTTGTGTTCAGGTGGGATTTGGAAGGTCTGTGTGTGTTTTGTGCATCTCTGCAGTTTTTGAGGCTAATGGGAAGCAGTGATGCTGTTCCTCGGGGCCTGGCCCTGGGGGCTGCCTGCTGCTGGTAGCTCCTCTCAGGGACGTCTGACCTGCACAGATGAGACTGAGTGTCCTGCCCCACTTAAGCAGAGGCAGCTGTTTCTTTCATATGATTTCAAGTACCTTTAACAGGATTTTTGGTGAACTTGCCCATCAGGATGCAGACTTGATGTGGCACCATTGTCTTCCTCTGTGCCACATCCCTTGAGGCCTGATCCTCCCTGTGGCTCCCCTCCTTCCCAAGGCCATGCCTGTCTTCCAGCTCACCTGCTCCAGATGGGCAGCACAGTGGGGAGGACACTGGCAGAGGCAGATGTGTTTATTTACCGGAGACAAAACGCTGCTCTGGTGCAGATGGCAACGCCCCAGGGCACAGCACACTCTGACACTGCTGTCACACTACACTGATCCCCACACTGCAGGGAGAACCCTTTCTCTCCAACCATAGCACTTAATGACTTGTTTGGGGGATTCAGAATTTGATAATACAAGCCTTGCCGTCAGAATTTATTTTTATTTATTTTTATTTTTTTTCCTGTGAATTTTGTTACAGTTTCATCATTCCTGTGTGGGATATCAGAGGGTTTAACACTAGCGCTTGGTATCTGTTTTAATTGCATATGAGATTCCTGGAGGCTACTAGTGTAATCTTGTAGATGAAAAAATTAAAAATTTAGAAGAATTGAAAGGTAAAACATGCCTTCTGTTCGGAGTAGGAAAATAGTTGAGAAATAAAAAGTTTGGTGGGGAAAATATAGTTCCTTGCTATATTGGCACTCATGTGTGAAGCTGTTAGAGAGGCCAGAAGGTGTGTGAAGGGCAAAGGTTAAACTGCAGCAGGAGTTTTTCAGGTATTAGGCTCTTGTTGGTGGGTAGGGCTGTAGTGTAGTGGCAGGATGAGAGG
Organism: Grallaria varia; assembly: GCA_013396735.1. Taxonomy (NCBI): domain Eukaryota; kingdom Metazoa; phylum Chordata; class Aves; order Passeriformes; family Formicariidae; genus Grallaria; species Grallaria varia. Next base: position 24,660 of record VWZG01001930.1, read on the forward strand.
GAATGGCCTTAAGATGAAGGAGAGCAGGAGAAGATGAGCTCCTTTCCAGCCCAAATCATTCCATCGTTCTGGTATTACCTGCTCCAGCACCTCACTGGGTTCACCAAGTTTAGGTTCACCAAGTGTCAGGTTTAGTACATTTGACTTAGTCCTGACGATGTGTGGTGGGGAATAGGAAAAACAACCCCGTGTCCCTCCAGAGGTGGTGAAGTTCAGTCTCTAGTTGTGATGCTGTTTAATTATAGGTGACAGGGTCTGGCTGGGGTCCAAAGGCAGCCTGTCAGCTCCTATCCCTGTGTCCACACCTGGCAGGAAACTTCCTCACTCCCACCTTTTCCCCCCTCGCTGTGACTTTGGCTTCCGCCAGATGTCACAGGGCTGTGTCACCACCACTGGGGTCGAGGTGTTTAGCTCTGCTCTTCAGCTGTAAATTCTGAAGAATTTCACACATCTCCTAATTGCTGTCGTTATTTTAAATCAAACAGTGTCAAGTGCAAAGCTACTCAGGATGGGAAATAGTGTCTCTGTAGGAAGGGAAGTTTGGCATTAAAAATGTCACGTCCTGGGGTGTCAGTCATCACTCATTTGGTGGCCCTTTAGCCACCCTAGTCTCGTCAAGAGTTTAGGACTGTTGGCATGGATTGAGTCACAGAAGCCAAGGAAGGCTGCCTTCTGAATGGACTAAAGGATTGGGATGTACAAGGAGTTCCAGTCCCAGCATCAAGGTGTTAGGCTGCAAATTTTATTTATAATCATGGAAGTAATAACTAGATTATGTAGCTTTCCTAATGTTTAAATCCTGCCTTTCTTGAATAATAAGGCATGGGGGATAATTATTTACATTTGAGTTTTAAGAAGTCTCAGAGACCATTAGCAGGAGAACTTACAACTGAAAATCAGTTTACAGATGGATTTAAGTCTGTATAACACCATTTATTTATGGTTGAGTATCTCGCATATGCCAATGTTGGTAATTCCAAGTCACACAATAATTTGAGTGATCTTGTGTCATGGCTCTTAAATACCAACTTGTGTGATGTTTCAGAATAAATAAGGGATGAAATACAGCCTAATTAAACGAATACAGCTGCATGGTAACTTCTTTCCAAATATTCTTGGATGCTTTGAAGATTAAATCACACCATTTACAGTGATGTTTGATATATCTCTAGCCTGCTTTATTCTTTCTTACTCTCTGAAAGTAAAAATACAGTGTCCTGTGATTTTTTTTTTATGCGTGGAAATTCACTGTACTTAGTATCAAAATGAACTTTTTCCTATGATACAGTTTGGCTCTAGGGTAAAATTCTATTTGCTTTTTTAATCTGTTGGTTGCATCATAATTTTTTTCTTAGTTTGTTGCTTTGTTGATCCAGGCTTTCCAGCAATTTAGAGATACCCTGTTAGTACAATTAATTTAATGAGAAACATTATGGAGATATGAAAATCCTGGAAGTGTATAAAAGCTGCTTTTAAAAATACATACAATTCCCAAATTTTTTTCTGAGCCTACATTTAAAAATAATACAGTGCACGTGTGTTTCCTGGTCTTACAAAGTACAGATCTTGGAAGGAGATGTGGGAGAAGGAGGGATGCTTGATTTATTCATGATGGTGGAACACTAAACCCAGAACATGAAGGAAACTGCCAAAGATTAAACTTGGTACATGCAATAAAAAAATCAAATTGCCAGTGAACAGGACACTGTGTGTAACTGTCTGCACTGTGTGAGAGCTTTTATATGCACTGAAATGGGCTGTGGTCACTGGGAGGGGGACTGGGAAAAGGGCAAAGAGCTGCTTAAATGAACAAAGAGTTCTTAGAAACTGCAAAATGTTCATGTTGTACTCACGTGTCGACAGTAAAAATCCACAAGTTTTATGTTGAGATGAAAGGATCTGGCGTGAAAACTGCATTCAAATTTTCTTGAGTGTGCTGTGAAAGCTGTGAAAAAGCCCCAAACACAGTGCTTCTCAGGAGAATCAGAGTTCTGTGGTTTTACTTGCTTGCGCAGTCCACGTTACCAGAAGACCTGATGGTTTTTAGGGTGAGACCCACAATCTGCTGCAGGCAGGGTTGATGTAGCATTTTAAGGTAAAGAATTGTGAAACCTGCCCCGTTGCTGTTCTCAGGGTGCCACGGGGAATTAAGATCCAAAGGTTCAGGTGTCACTGCTTTGATGTAAACATTCTTTCTGTTTGCAGACCCCTTACCATGTGAACCTTCTCCTGGCTGGCTATGACGACCACGAGGGTCCTGCCCTGTACTACATGGATTACCTGGCAGCCCTGGCCAAGGCTCCCTTTGCAGCACATGGATATGGAGCATTCCTTACCCTCAGCATCCTCGACCGCTATTACAAGCCAGGTAAGCGGACTCAGTGGACAGGAAAAGTCTCTTGTTTCAGTGTAGGTCTTTAATTTATTAATCAGTGAGACTGACATTTGCCAAATCAGGTGTGACTGCTGTGACGCTACAAATTGGAACTTGACTTTTTGTTGGATAAATGGAGCTTTAAGTGTTGCCTTCTGGTGTTGCTGGAATGTGAAACCAGTCAACTCCTAGTTTTTTTTTTTTTCCTGTTTGCATCTTAACAGACTGCTTATGAAGGAAGTTTCGGTTTATTCTAAAACATGAGTAGACTTTCCTGGACCATTAGCTGCTGGTAGTCTGCTTTTAATAAATAACAGTTTGATAACTTTATTTTCCTACTTGTCTGTTGGCTCTGACATGTACACCTCCCCAGGTTATCAATCTATAGAGGGCAGTCCCAGATACTATTGCTCTGTGTCTTGGATTGGTTTTGTGTGATGTAGAAAACATTCAAGTGAAAAGATATTCCTAGCAATATTGTCTCCAGAACTCTGAAGTGGTGGTGATTAATCATAAAATATGAAATGGTTTGGGTTGGAAATGACCTTAAAGCTCATCTTGTTCCAGCCCCCTGCCATGGGCAGGGACACCTTCCACTGGACCATGTTGCTCCAAGCCCCGTCTGACCTGGCCTTGGACACTTCAAAGGGATGGGGCAGCCACAGCTTCTCTGGAAAATGAGAGGTTTTGGACAGATTTACAGTTCTGTGCATGTGGCAGCTGCTCGTCATAATTCTTGTACGTGTTTGTACCTGTCTAAAGTTTTAATTTTAGAATCATAACCCACTGCCAAGGAATAAACATGGCCCCAGTCCCCACTGTACAGATGAGGAAATTTGCAAAGCTTGGAATAATGTTAATCTGACATCTTTGGCTTTACCTACAAAACAACTTAACTCCTGTGTGCAAAGTTGAAGTTAATATCTCTGCTCTGAGATTAGAAATCCTTTCATCCACCTCCTACAAGAAATGTAGCTGTAAACTGATAATTCTATCCTAATGGAATTTCTGCCTGAGCAGTGGATGCAGATCTGAAACAAAGTATAGAAACAAGTTTGGAGAGATCCACAGACCTCTGTTGTTTTCCAGTCGTGTCCCTTAAAAATTCTATTGCTCCATTTTCACCATTCCTTGTGGAACAGAGAAAAATAATGACCTGCAACATATTGTCATGGCTTGTCATCCCTATAGACTGCTGGACTTTACCCTAAAGTGTTTGAATAGCGGGAGCATCCCACACGTGCCTCCCCCATTATTGAGCTCCTACGCAGCAGGAACGTTGTGTTAAACCCATCTCCACCTCCTGCCTCTGACTTGCAGCCGGCTGGGGCAGCTGGAGCTGATTTAGGGCTGTAATAAACTCGAGGAGAGGGAGCCAGAGCCCGGGCCCTGGCCATGGGAGGCAGAATTCCGTCATGCTTCCCATTCCCTGTAACAAATCGATTCTCAATGGCTTGTTGCGGCGCTGCACGGCGTCCTGGGGACATCTGGAAAGTGTTTGCTGTGAGCTGGGAAGGGAAGGTTTTGGTGCTCAGCTGAAAAGTTGTTTAAATTTAATAAAGTTTCTGTGGAGAGAGACGTCCTCTAATGAAATCAATCTGTGGATGTTTTCCCTTTCAGGTATGACACGTGAGGAAGCCATCGAGCTCTTGAAAAAATGTCTAGAGGAGGTGAGTTGCCAAACTCAGGCCCTGGTGATCCTGAGAAAGGGATGTTTGTTTGCCTTCGTTCCCTGATACTTTCCTGTTCCTCTTGTCGCTTTTCTCGCTGCCTTTGCCAGGAGGGTAATAAATGCACGTTGGCCAGATGTGGAGGAGCTACTGAGGAAAGGGATTTGTGGGCACTGGTATTGCCTTTGCATGGTTCACATCCCCCAGAACCTAAACTTGGAGCTTAATTGCTTTTCTTTACTTCTGCGTCTTCTGTGCTTAGCATAATATTGATACAGACCTTTTCCTCTGATGTTTCTTCTGAACATCCTGCAGCATCCTTCTGTCACCTGTGTGACACTTAAGCACTCTTAGAAGTATATACTAGTACTTCTCCAGCCTGTGAAGTGATACGTGAGAAAAAGCCTTGACCTTAAAGTTCAAGACCAATTTTAGTGCAAACATAAGACTCCAGATATTTCAGGCACCAAGGTTTTTATTGCAGGAAAGTAGTCTTTATCTTTAAGAGACTGAATTGAATTTAATTCTGGGGAAACATCAGGAAGAAATGCTCTGAAGAGGTCCTGTTTGAAGTATCTTTGTGATATGTGCACTTTGTGCCCAAAATTGTTGCCCACTCACGTTTTCCTGCTTAAATGTTAACATTCAAGGCCTTTGTATATTGCATCTCTAACCTGGGCTAGTCTAATGTGGGTTGTCTTACAACAGAGAACAGACTCATACTGATTCGTTCCTGAGCACTGAAAAACCCTCCTCTAGTCCCTAATATTTCAGGTCACTAGAACCAGGATGGAAGTTTTGATGTGCAGCTGTGTATCTCTTAATTTATATTCTCCTCTTCTATTTAAGCTCCAAGTGAATCCAATCTCTTTTGTCTTTTTGTCTTTGCTGAACAGCTCCAGAAACGCTTCATCCTAAACCTGAGCTCCTTCAATGCCCGGTTCATTGACAAGGAGGGCATCCATGACGTGGACAATATACCCCTCGCGAAAGTGGAGTCCTAACCCCTGAGATCTTTCTTCAGCAGTCTTCTTGTTTTGTTCTCTTTTAGATTTGTTTTTTTTCTATTCATTTGAAGCACATGAGTCATGCACTGCAGTGGGAGATCAAATAAAAATTGACATTTATATAGCCAGTTTTATCTTTTTATTCCACTGATCCTTCCTGAGAGGATTTCAGTAAACTGTGCTACAGTAAAGGTGAAACTTGATTTACTGTTCATGGGGGCACATTCAGGTTGTTTCGTTCCTCTTCTGAGCTTTTACTGCTCCCCAAATCTCTTGTGTGGGAAAAATGTATTTTCTAGATGTCACTGTGCTGTCATCTCCTCTCATCATTAAAGCTCAGCAAACTCCAGACAAGTGTTCCATGCCAATCATCTTTATTTTTTGAAAGATGTTACCACTGTTTACTTTATCAATTAATAATCAGGTTTTCAAAGACTTAATTTGCTTTTGATACAGTTTTCTTTGACATGAATTAGATTGAAACAAAAATTTTCACATAGAATGGAGTTTAAAATGCACTTCTAACTCACCTGACCATGGTTCTGTTACTGGGAAAGAGGTTTCTGCTGGCACGGTGGGTTCATAACTACATTAAATAGAATTTAAATAGTATTTTAAATAGAAACTGATATATCAATCTTGCGATTTTTCTTAATTCTTGTATCTGTACGTTTAGAAGTACATGAAAGCAGTTTGGTGAGAAATTAAACTGCAGCACTTTTCATGAATATTTGAATTACTCTGAACTAGTTAGAGCTTTGTTTCCATGAGGATGATCCCTGATCATGTAGGCTATAGATGCTCCTTCCCCGTAAAAACCCCATTCATGGACCAGCCTCGGATAATCATCATGTGGCTGATACTTGTGGTCAGCCCAGAAGCGATTCTTCTGAGGTAAGTTTTTGGTGTGACTCCATCCCTACTTGAACTGGCATTAAAAATGCTCTGGGTGCTTATTTTATGTTTGAATAAGCTTGGACAAAAAAATCTTGGAAATAGAAGGATGGATATATACAGGATTGTGTGCAGACAATTATTTGTGTCTCAAGGCATAACACCCAGGTTCTCAGTTGGAAATGGTAAGTAACACACCCAGTTCTTTATTTGTCAAAGATTTTTGGTTTTGCCTCAGCAGTGTGTTTGGAAATGATAATTTCTTCCCCAAAAAGTTGTCAGCCTTTAATACCAAGTGCCCCTGTCTTATGGAATAGATGAGAACTGGATGAGACTGAGACTTGCTCAGTGCCACAGAGAAGGTTGCAGCTCCAGTGCCTCAACTCATTCTGCCCCTTAAATCTAATTCTCCCCTAAAATCCCATCAGGCTTTGTAGTTTAATTCTTCCCATAAAGAGTTTAATTATCCTCCGGTTTTGCTGTAATGGCTGCAATGGTACAGAACTCTGAAACATTTTGCTAAAATTCACTTTATCTCTTAAAAATCCTTTTAAACTTTACCCCCATCAGTTCCCAGCCTGATGATTTCCTCTTGGCAGGTCACATTTAACACGAGCAGAGCGACTGAAATCTCACCCCTTCCTGTTGCATTAATGTACTTGTTTAGCCTAATGCAGCGTCTCTTAATTTATTTTACCACTGATGTTGAATGTTTTTGCAGGTTTCTTGCCTCGTTTCCAGCTCCTCCTTGCAGAAGGGGCTGAGCTGATGTGATATTTTTGTCGCTGCATAGCAAAGTGGTGGCCCCTCCTTACTGGAGGAGTTCATTGTTTCCGACCCCAAACTGGGGTGTGGAGCTCTTGGGTGCTGTGAGCCCAGTGGAGAATCTGCCTGCAGTTTTTATTGGCACCTATTTGCATGCAGGTGATTAATAAACATAAAACAATTATTGCCTGGCTGGATTCAGGTTGGAATGGAACATATGTTTTGCCCGAGGGCACGGCCCAGGATCTGAATCCCCCGTGGAGGGGAAGATCCAAGGGGTTGCATCCGAAGCCAATGGAGCAGCAACCTCGAGGAATGAATAAACACAGCCCTTGATTCCAAACCGGGAACAAAAGAACTGGCCCACGATGAGCTTGGACTCTAACAAAGCAGATTTTTGGAGGGTCTTCCAAGAATTTACACTTATTAAGGATAAGTGTGATACTTTTGCTGTATAACTTGTTGTTTAAAGGTCTGCAGTGCTGATGTTTGAATTCAGAAACCAGTTTTCGTTTTTGACAGTAATACCTGGAATCTGCTTGAAAAATCAGTATTTTATGTTGCTAAAAGAGAAGTTTAAAGCTTTTCAAAGTCATATTTTGCCTAGAATCCAGGAATTCCTTTCGGAAAGAACTCACCTTTCCATTTTAATGCATCTATATTTATTGTCACAGGCCTATCTTTCCTACAAAATCTCTGAAAGGATTGAGCATTGCAAGAAAATACTGCTTTCTACTAATTTTTGTTGTTCATATCATAAAAAATGAATGTTATAAACTAAGGTACCATGGTCCTGGGATGCTGTGGTCACAGTGAGCTGCTCTGCTTTGCCTCGGCTGGTAATTCTGACCATATGTTTTACTCCCAAAGCCTCAGGGCCCAAAGAGTTAACAAGGCCCTTTTTCTCGGGTTAGGTTTCCTGTTTAAGGATGGTCTTTTCCTGAGCAGCAGATCATCACCAACTCATCTCTCCAGAGCTTGGACTTCGCTCCAGGATCAGTTTACAAAGCCTTTGTGCCTTAGGCCACTTTTGGAGTTGGGAGTGCTTTGCTGAAGGAAGAATGTGAGTGTAGGTGCAGCTTTTCTTGGTGTTGATTACACCTTTCCATGAAGAAAATCCCTGTTTTGGGGTGGACCTTCCTGTGCCCAGAAACTTTGGCCCAGAGGAGCTGTCAGTGCTCGGGTGCCTGGCGGGGTTGCCCTCACATGGGTTGGTAGCTCTGCCAGGGCAGTTCTGCAGCCCAAAAGTGACTCGGCCACTCAAAGTCATCTCAAGTGATGTCCCTTTGCCCCCTGTGGGATGGAGAGCAACACCAAGCACCGACAGCAGTTAAGAAGCTGAAATGGCTGGAAGGTCAAACTCTCTCCCTTCTCGCTGTGTTCACCTTTAGGGGGAGTTACTGGGGATTCACCTCCATTTCCATAAGATTTCTCACAAAAAAATCCAAGCCCCTGTTCTGTTAAACAACCCAAGAGATGCTCCAGCCCTGGGCAGGTGAGTGGCTTTGGGCAGGGACTGGGTTTCTGTGCAAACCCAAGTGCCCTCAGCAGGAATTAGTGAGCCATTGTAGAGACCACCCAGTAAAAAGAAGCCAGAATAGAGAAATTCAGCACGTTTGGAGCAATGCTAGAGAGCCTCCTCAGCAGCCTCTGAGTCTGAGTGTTCGTGGTGATCAGTCGCTGGCAGAAGCTTTGCCACCAAATGGACCTGTCACTTTTTGGAGTCAAGATGTGGGAGCAGAGGGGAGAGATGAGGCTGAACCCTCCCAAGGATGTGTTTTGCTTTGCTCTTGTCTCTGGTTTTGACAGTAGGTTCCTGCGAGAGGCATCAGCCCATGCCAGGGCTGACATAAGGAATTATGCTCGTAGGATTTGGTTGAGTCTATTTTCCCATCTGAAGCAGTCAGAGCATATTCCTTCTGCGTGAAAGAAGTTGGCATTTGAAGAATGAAAACCCTCTAACTTTCCAACCTGTGAAGCACTACATGTGTATTTAAGGAAAAATGAATTTATCCTACCTCTAAAAACTTTATCCTTCAAGCCATTTCTAATTCTTTAAAGGTTTAACCTTACATGTGTTTTTATCAGCCATCAACAGTAATTTAGTGCAGGAAGTTTTCACTGATCGAGCTAAACAGACATCAGTTGTTTTAACAGATTAAAAATGGAAAAAAAAAAAAGGAACAAAATTGAAATGCTGGAATTAAAATGCAGAGCTTGTCTATTTTCCTTGCCCTTGACTGTATTGGTTTGGATCTCTGTGTTCTCCTGACTGGCTGAGGACTATGTTAAAAAATAAGTTAGTTGTCTTGAAAATGTAAAGTGACAGTTTAAGTGTTTTGTTTCTGTGCTAATGTGCAATTAGGTCGTTATCCAATAAGCTGATTCGTGTAAGTCTAACTCGAGACAGCTGTGGAAGGCAGAGAGAAAACCCTTGGCTGTTGGGGAAGAGGGAGAGGGTGTCTAAAAGGATCTGTTCCACGACTGCCAGGATGGTCTTTTCCCCTGTGCTAAACAGTAAAGCTTAGCAAGGTTTTTGAAAAATCAAATTCTGCTGAACAAATCTACAGAGAGAAAACTGAAGTGTGGGTAGATCTGGATGCCAGCAAGTGGAGTATCATTTTTGATCTATAAATCGACTCTTAAGGCAGCACTACAAGGTGGGACCAATCTAACCACTGAATCCTCTGATTTCTTGGCTGAGTGTGTTTTGGTTTGGGTGAATTACCTTTTTCTTAATAAATGTTTCCTTGATAGTGTTAAATACTTGCAGTGTTTATGCCCAAACATGAAAATAATGGATCTCCTCGAGTTAATTTCCAGCAGCCAGAGGAAGCTCCACCATTTTCTGTGTCAGTATTTTTGGGATTATTGACAGTGTCCTGCTGTGGTACCACCAGAACACCTGTGATGCTCCATCTCCTCTTGCTGAATGTTGCTCTGGGAATGCAGCCGATGCCATTCCCTGCTCCCAGAGCTTTTGGCTTGTGAGGAACTCCTGTGGATTCAGCAGAGGGCACTGATCTTGCACGGTGCCACCTCCTCTCAAACTGGTTTGGCCTCTTCCTCCCCTTGCAGATCATCTGATGGTGACAGAACTCCATGTCATGGGGAGAGGATGGATGGCTGGTCCAGCGCTGGCAGGTGGGATGTGCCAGGTTTGTTTCTTCCCTTGGAATCAGTTTTCCCACGAAACAGGTAATTATCCATGTTTTCACCAGGGAAGACAGCCAGGGACTCACCAAAACAACCAAAATTAGCAGCTGGAATCCATCCTCTCCTAGTTCATCACACACTGACAAGCGGAGTTGTGAAGTTAAAGTAAATCTTCCAATTTTTTTTAGGATAATACAGTTTTCCCTTGCAAAGCTGCTCTGGACATTTACTGTGTGCCCCCAGTGAGGATGTTCGCAGGGTTTTATCAGCAGCTCTGCCAGGGAGGGAAAAACTCCAGCAGCACATGATGCTGCTTTCAAAGAACTTTCTGTGGTTCCTCAGCAAAATTTGCTCCAGGAAAAAAAAATAAAAATTGGGAAAAGTCCACGATGGCTGGTTTGGAATGCAGGATATTATAACACCTTCCTTTGCTCCTTCCCAACAAGTCCACAGTGTGCCAGGGCTGGGGCTGAAGGGTGTCATTATGGGCCTGGGCTGAGCAGAAAATGCACTTGTCTGTGTAATTAGTTTGGGGCAAAATGTCCCCTGTTGGATTATACGGGAATCAGAAACTTTCAAGTACATAACCAGGCTCTGACATGGGAATTGGGGAAACATTTCCGAAGCTGTCAGCTCGTTGTGTGGTTTTCTTCCTTTTCCTGAACAGCAGTTTCTTGAATGTTTGAAATATCTGTTACTGGGCAAGGCTGAGTTTGGGATATAAAGGGATTTCCAGGGTTTACCTATTCCGTATTTTCTCTGCTTTAAAGTGATAAGGTTCAAACCTGTTTCTCCCCTTTTTTTTTTTTTAATAATCATCCTTAAACTCACGTAGCTCTGAGTGTGCACCTTCAAGACCAAACCAATTAAAACAGGGGTTTAATTTCATTTTTTCCAGGGTCCTCTCAAAGCACAGGAGAAACCAGCCCAGAGCATCAGACGGGGGGCTTTGCTGGGGCACATCTGATGTTCCAGGGGGTGTGTGCTGGTGTTTCCCTCGGCGTTGATGGTGCTGCTTGTGTTGAGCTCCATCCCCCGTGTTTACAGGAGCCAGCTCTGAGGTTAAACCCTGCTGGTGTGTTTAGGAGCTGCGAAACCACACAGCTTTTGCTCTTGGTTTCCCACGTTGGCTCCAAAATTTGCAGGGAACTAAAGCAAAAGGTGCTTTATGTTCAAAAGCTGTGAAAAAGCTTATTAACGCAGGAATTAAGAGAAAACATTTTGCCCCAAACTGAGCTGAACGGGGCTATTTTTCCCTTGCAGGATTTGCTGAATTACTCCTTGGCTGAGCAGGTTCAAAGGCGCTGACCACTTTTATTTATTTTTTAAAGAACATTTTAGAAAAGGAATGCTCCTTAATTTCTTTACCTTTTCATCTAAGTTTTCTACTCCACCAGGTAAAAATCTGTAGCGTGGATTCTCCAAGGGGTCCACAGTCCAAATGTTCTGAAAGATGCTCCGGAGGGTTTTCCCACCTCTTTTGCCTTGCTCGCTTTCCTGGGCAGAGCTGAATCTCCCTCTTTGCCCAGGGCAGGGGGTGATGGGCTCCCTGTCCTCTGGGAGGGCTCTGGATGCTCCTGTTCCCATTTTGGCTCTGGAAAACTGTTCCAAACCCTGCCTTCCTCAAAGAGGGGACCTGAGCAGAGCCAAGGCAGAGTTATCTGCGCTGCAAGACCAGTCTGATCCCGTGGGGTGATTACTGGGTGCTCCTGGAGGCTCCCTGTGATGACCAAAGGAGCAGGAAACTCCAAAAGCCATAATATATAATATATAATGTGCTGCTGCCATATGACAGGGCTGGGGAGAGGAAATGAAATGAAAATGGGTCAGGAGTGGGAGGCCTGGGCTGGAGCAATTCCTTGTGGTGCCAGAGTCCATTTAAGAGGCAAAACAGCAGCACATTACCAAGAGGGTGTCAGAAAGGCTGTTTTCATGGTCCAGACTGAGCAAACTGGCCTTTCCACCAGCCACCTCCTCCTCCTCAGCATCCAGCGTGTCCTGCCCCCAGGTTGGAATGCCTTTCTCCCTTTGTTTCCACATGGAACCAGCAGGCAGCAAAGTGGAATGGGGATTCTTAAAGGGGAGAACTTTTCATCATTGGAGATGAAATAATAAACTTTTCATCACTGGAGATAAAATAATAAACTTAGAGATTCTACCTTTGAGACAGTCCGTTGAAACGGATTTTTGTTCATTTTTTTTTGATGTGCTAGAGTTGATTTATCTAGGTTTGAATCCCAACGTTTTCCCTAAACTCCCCAAAAGTCACTTCAGCCCTTCCTGTCACATCTGTTTTCTGTGAGGAGCACGCAACTATTTCCTTTGTAGTCTTTAAGAAAACTGAGAGCAAGATCTTCCTGCAAAGGGTCTAACCCAAAGAGGATTTGATGTTTGATGGCACAACAAGGTACTACAGGCATGTAAATGTAACTGTCCTGAAACACAGACAGATATTTGCATTGAATAAAATGTTTTCTTAGGAAATACTCCTTTTCTTTTTTGTAAATAATTGCTTCATGCTGAAATTTTGGGTGTGGACAGAGGAAGATGATGGGCTGACTGTTGGTTTGGGTTTTTTTGTGTGCAGTTCAGTCACACCAGGAAAATGCTGCCTCTTGGGGATTTTTTTTAGCCAGTTTAAGGCTCTGTATGGTGGAAAAACCCCAGGGGAATCCAAGGCTCTTCTGCACAGACAGAGACATTGTCAGGTGAGAAGCTGCAGCATCCAGACACATCTTGATGTGCTACAGAACTTCTTGACTTGGAGCAATAACTTGATCTTTTTCTGAACTCATTTCACGCCCCAGAAAAGGCTGACTTGGCTTCACTTAACATTTTCTACTAAAATGAAACTTTCCTGATGGGAAATCCCACTGGATTTCCAGGTATCATTTAGTCTTTTCTCTGCTGAAAATAAATGAATGAGAAGCATCTGAAGGTGTCAGGGCAAAGCCAGACAAAGGACTCCTCCAGAATAGCAGTGCCATTATTTTTCCTGCCTTGGAAAGGTTCTGGAATGCTTCAGTGCCATGATCTCGGGGGCAAAGCTTGGGTGGATATTCAATGTCAGGAATGATTATTGCCATTTACGGTGTCCTGTTGGCAATGGGGCGATGCTCAGGTGGCTGCAGTGGGAATTCTTTGCCATATAAAGGAGGTGAGGCAGGAAGACCCAAATGGAACCTTTTGGCTCAGCATGGGCAGGGTCAGACCCTCCCTGCTGGGCCAACGAAGGCTCCACGTGCAGCCTGGACAGGGAGCACCAGGTAGAAATCAATAATCTCAGGTTCATTGTGTCACCCTCAAAAATAATTTGTTTTACGGCCTCGTTTGGAGGCGTTTCCAGGTTTGGTGTTTGGATTCAGTTGCACTGACAGGAAAGACTTCCCTCTCTCCCAGGCTCCTTGGATTCTGCATGTAAAGCTGGGAATTTAATGGACTCTCCCATAGGAAGGAATGCATTAACTACAGGTCAGCAAACTCTGGTTATTGGGTTGTTTCACACCAAGGGCTGTTATTACCCTGTTGCTTTTAAGGTGCCTGCTTGAAGGTAATTATTTAGTGTGGAATTCCAGCACAGCCTCTGCTCGCTGGCATTAATGATGCAGCACAGTCACAGCTCCCCGTTCCCCTCGGTTTGCCCTTGGGACAACTGACTCTCAGGAAATGAAGAGGTTTTGTTATTGTTCTTTTTCTTTTTCACTTGTCGAGGCTTATGGTTTCTCTGGATTTGTCATTCATACAAAATTAATTCAAAAAAGATTTTTTTTTTATTTTTTTTTTTTTGTCTCAATTCCCCTTTAGGATTGAAATTCCAGCGTGTTCTATAACAAGCGTAGAAACCATGAGCCTGCATCTATTTTTACTCTTTGAGACAATCCTACGTATTTTCCCACGGTAAGACTTGGTATCAGTGTGGGAGTTTATCCCAGGGATGAGCCCAGAATGGTGTAAAATCCCTTTTTTTGTGTTAGGATGGAAGGGCAGAGGACACCTCAGGGAATGGCCTCGTTTGAGAGTGAGCTGGGAGGGAACTCCAGCATGGACAAGAACTGGCCTGGCATGACCCCTGACTCTTCTGGGCTGTCTCTGTGGACCTGCAGGAACGAGGGGTTCGAAATTTCGGGAAATCCTGATGTTCTAAGAAAGATGATCCTACGTGACCTGTCCATTGCTGGTCTGGAGTATCTCTGGTGGAATCAACAAGTGAACCCAAATCATCCAACTTCCTCAGGTTGCTGAGGCATCCTGGCCTGTCGGGCACCAGATTGTTCCTCATAAAACATTCCAAAGACTTGCAGGTACCCAAGGAGGAAAACGAGGAGGGAGGGATTTTCCACCCCATGGACATGGTATGTAATTACTGGAGGCAGATCCTTATTCTCTGCGTTGCTCATCGCTGCTGTGTCTAAGAATTCCTTGATATTCAAAGTGCCCCAACCAAGCCAGGTTTGCATAATGTGATTAAATTAGGAAATGATATTTCACGCCTGTATATTACAGTGTGCACACAAACACTTTCATCCTGTGTCGGGGCGTCGCTTGCTCTGCTCTGATACTCTGCAACAGAGGATGTCTGCAAATGGAATTATTTCAGGATAGTTATCCTAAATAACCCCATGTAGGGAAACCTGTATTGTAGCACAAAAGCACCTTACTCCCCTTTATCGTAATCCATTTAAATGTGGATTATGCTGATGCAGAACAGGGCGCTCCTACTTCGGAATAATTTTAAATAGGAATAGTTTTTTGTGCTTTTGGCTCACACCCTGAATTACCCAAACTGGCTTTGAAGTGTAAACAAGCCTCTGATGTGTCTGTAGTATTTCCATTCTGCTCCCTGGCTCCTCCCTGTTCCTTGGCTCTTCCTTTGGGAAGGTCCAGAGCAAAACCAGACCTGCAGAGCCCGTCGTTTGGGTCTTTGCTTTCACAGACCTCATACCAAGGGATGTTTCCAATCCAATTCCCGATTTAAATGCCTCCCTAAGCTTGGAAGGGAATATTTAAATGCAAGTTTCTGCCGCTGAGCCATCCCCGCAAATTATATTAGGCCATGAAACGTTTCCTTTCACACTTTTCTGAAGGGAAGGAGCTTTGTTTCAAACCTCCCGGGACAGTCTGGGCTTTCCCTCTGTTATCATCAGCCTGTTCTGCATCTGCAGAGCAACCCAATGGCTCTGAGAAGGGTCCAATGCGGCGAGTGCAGCCACGGCTCAGTCCCGTTCCAGCTGTGCAACCTCTGGCTGTGAGGAGCAATGGCTGTGTAGGGAAGACTCCCCAAAATCCCCCTCCTCCATCGTGTCAAAAGCCACTTCGCCATCGGCTTCCAGGAGAAGTCACAGCTTCTTACCTGAGCCAGGGAAGATTCACCTCTCCAAACCTGCCTCCTGACCATTTCGTGGGGTGTCCTGCCTCTCCTTTTGGTGTCACCTTGCCCTGTTTGTGTCCTTTTACAGCCCAGTTTCCCACACCTCCGTCCTACGCGGCTCACGTGCTTCCTCCTGCAGCTCTAAGCCCTTCTCCTGCCTCTCTCAGCAGCCCTTCCCACCCGAGACGCCCCTGCATTTACCAGCTGGGCTGGCCAAGTGGCACTGAGGACAGAGTGGCACCAGGCACACAGGGATGTCATGCAGCACAATCCGTTTTCTACTTTGTTAATCCTTTTTTTTAACCATTCCCACCGTGTTTATTTCCAAGCTCTGAGAGCAGAGGTGGCTGGTACAGCAGCTAATTTGGAGCTTGGAAATTAGTGGGGTTACTTTATCTTCTAATTTATCACTGATACCAGGAGGTCCTTCTGCAGCTCTTCACAGACAGGTTTAGATTTGACTACCCTGAGTAGTTCTGAGACATCAGCAAGAACATCATCTCATTATTCATCTCCAGTGGCGCCGGCTGGCTCGACACCCCGGCCCCTGTCACTGCCTGGGCTCTCTTTGGGGCATCACTCAACCCCCAGCCACGAAACTGCAGGATTCTTTCTTAAACCTGTGTAATTTCCGTGTAATTAATCTGTATAACCTATTTCAAGATGCAGCCACGGAGGCCAAGGATCCTTCTCACAAAGACCATGGAGGGGCTTTCTTCAAATAAAAAGAGGTTTATTAAGAGAATGAGAATGACATTGTGGTGTGGGTGTTGTACATCTATTGCAGCATTAAGAGAAACAACAGCAAGTACAAAATCCTGCAGAACTTCTAGAGTCGTCACCATCACAGCCTAGCTTGTCCATGCTACAGTTTGGTGGATCCAAAACTTCATTCCCGTTTCTAATGGCAGAAAATCCAAAGATTTTCATCTTTCAAAAAAAAACCAAAAAAACAAACAAAAAAAAAACAAACCAAAACCCAACAAACAAACCCAAAATGTACGAACAAAAAAAAAGGCAGAACAAAACAAAACAAAAACAAAAATCCAACTCAATTTGATATAAATAACTTGCACTGGACATTTTAAAACTTTCAGATTTTAATTACACATAAATAAATATATACAGATTTAGAACAGTTCAGTTTGGCCTGGTTCAAGTTCTGCTCCTTGTGCTTTATTAGCTATTATTATTAATTTTAGAAACCTGTGTGCTGCTGCCTGTGGGTTGTGGAGGTTTGATCAGTCCTGGGTTTAACTTCACCTGCCTTTTTCCCAGCCGGGAGGGCCTCGGCTGTGAGGTTGTTCCTCCCTCCTGCCATGGCTTGGGGCTCCTCAGACCAGGGGAAAATCCACGGCAGGTCTCAGTTTGGAGCTGTAAACGAAGTCTGAACCTGCTTGGAATCCAAAGAGGTTCTTCTGGTGCTTTTCCTTGGCTTGGCTTTAGGAACGGGCTGTAGGTGGGGAAATGGGAGGTTTTCCTGTGGTTTTGCCTCAAACCCAGTGGATAAATCCAGGGGCAGCCGGCGCTCCATCCCCCTGCCCTTGGCTGCTCCCGCTCTGGGGCTTGCACTGATGAGGCTTTTTGCTCTTTCCTCTCAGTTTTTCAGCCGAAACAAATTCCTGGAGCACCTCAGGATTTCACTACGGGGTGGGTTTTTTTTAATATATATTAAAAAAAAACACAACAAAACAAAACAAAATCAAATTGCACATGACTTGGCTCTCCTGCATCCACGATTTCAAAACAAAAAAAAAAAAAGAAAAAAAAAAAGAAAAGGCAAAACCCGAAAGCCACCAGCCTGGCTTGTTTCAATCCCACTACGTCCATCAGAGCTGCTTTTCTTCTCAAATCCTTTTAAATCTTCTCTCTGTCTTTTCTTCGTTTGCTTTACGAGTTTCCTCCGACCGCAGCCGTTCGGAGAGCGGTGCCCTGGGTGGTGTCCCCTCGGTCGCCGGTGCCCCGGGTGGTGTCCCCTCGGTCGCCGGTGCCCGGGGGGAGCTCCCACCAGGCTGGGGCTGGGCATTATTTCCGATGCTTCGCCTCTTTCTCTGGCGCTTTGGAGTCCCCGGCGGCGTGCCCGTTGCCCGTGCTGCTGAGGAATATTTTATCCAGCCCCTTGAGGGACTCCCCCAGGTAGTTCTGGAAGGCGGTGAGCGCGGCGCAGATGGCCGGGCCCCCGAAGCCGTGCGTTATGAGGCTGAAATGAGTCAAACAGCTCTGGACGCCGGGCTCGAGGATGAGCGAGGGGCGGCTGTTCCCCAGCGGCGACCGGTCCTGGGCGATCAGGTCTGCAAACTCTTTGCAAATTTGCCTGGAAGAGAGAGAGAGGGTTGGGTCGTTACGCTGCTCGTGGGGAGCTGCAGGGTGTGGAATCATAGAATCGTAAAATGGTATAAATCCCAGAACAGCCTGGGTTGGAAGGGACCTTAAAACCACCCAGTTGTAACCCCTCTGACGTGAGCACTTCCCACCAGACCAGGTTGCTCAAAGCTCCATCCAACCTGGCCTTGAGCACCTCCAGAAATGGGACAGCCACAGCTTCTCTGGGTGACTTGAGGGGTTCTTTTTCTCCCCCCTGGCCTTGAGCACCTCCAGAAATGGGACAGCCACAGCTTCTCTGGGTGACTTGGGGGGTTCTTTTCCTCCCCCCTGGCCTTGAGCACCTCCAGAAATGGGACAGCCACAGCTTCTCTGGGTGACTTGGGGGGGTCTTTTCCTCCCTCCCTGACCAAAGAGCTGCCTCCCCACTGGGAGTTTTCAGCTCCAGCCTGTGGAAACCTGCTGGGTGCAGAGTCACTGCCATGACTCCTGCTTGGAAGGGGCACATGAGGGCAGTGCCAAAATGCCCCTCCATGGTCGTGTTGTCCTCTGCCATGGAGGAACAAGCCCTTCCGTCCACGCAGACTGATCCCTTTGCCGCGTGTCTTCCCGCAGCGTGTGAGAAGAGCGAACCCGGGGTGGGGGTAACGCCGCCCTCCCAGGCTGCGGACCCCGAATGTACTGGGGGCCTTCTGCACTCACTTGGTAGCCAGCAGCATGTTTTTCCTGGTGTGCAGCTCGGCAGGGTCCGAGTGCTGCCGGCACAGGTACTCTGCCGCCGCCTTGGCCGGGAACTCCGTCTCGCAGACGTAGCCAAAGTCCCGAGCCAGGTGAATGGCTTCACCTGCGAGCAGGGCAAAGGAACATCAACACCCAGCAAAGGAACATCAACACCCAGCAAAGGAACATCAGCACTGAGCAAAGGAACATCAACACCCAGCAAAGGAACATCAACACCCAGCAAAGGAACATCAACACCCAGCAAAGGAACATCAGCACCAAGCAAAGGAACATCAGCACCAAGCAAAGGAACATCAACACCCAGCAAAGGAACATCAACACCCAGCAAAGGAACATCAGCACCAAGCAAAGGAACATCAGCACTGAGCAAAGGAACATCAACACCCAGCAAAGGAACATCAGCACCGAGCAAAGGAACATCAACACCAAGCCAGCACCCTGGGAAAGGGGAGAACTCCTGCAGCAGCTTCAGCCTTCTCACTGCTGGAGCCCCATCCTGATGCTTCCCTTACTCAGTGACCACCCAAGAGCTCTCCCCACCTTCAGCTCTTAGTGAGGAAATCACTACGAGTTTCTTATTCTCCTCTGTAAGGCAATTAATCTGCATGGGCCAAAAAAGCCATCACCTGCTCTAAACAGCAGCTGGATCCTTCCTTTAACGCCTTTTAGAAGAGCGCCAGGAAGGTGCTGGCCTTGGAGCAGGGTGAGGTGTGACCCTGGAAGAGCAGGAAGAGCAGCAGAGGTGGTCCTTGCCTAGTGACATCCCCTGCTGCATCTTCCTCTCCCTTTTTCTTCCCGGATTTCCTGCTTGGCCTCTCCAAATCGAACAGAAACAAGGGCTGGAGGGTGAAAGAGCCCTGAGAGCGCTGGACAAAGCAGGGTTGTGAGGAAGGGGCAGGAGGAAGGGAGTTGCATCCTCCCACAGTGAGCTGGGGCCCTCGGGCTGGACGTGCAGGCAGCGTATCCATCACCCCGTGGAAATGCCCACCCATTGATGGAATTGATCCATCTCCAGGCGTCCCTGTGGAAATAATCCGAGCTGATGGCAATTGATCATGCCCAACACCCAAAATCCAGGTCGGGCAGGCAGAGCTAATTTGACTTTCCCCCCTGCTGCTCACACGTATTAGGCCATCCATCCTGACAGCATTAACCCAGAGCCCAGCCCGCCCGGCTCCCGGAGCTCGGTTACAGCAGCTTTCCACTTCATCTCCTCCTCCAAAGAAGGAGCAAATAAGGTAAACCTAAAGGATCAGAACTGCGGTTGTTTGTGTGTTAAAAGACAGTCAGAAAGGAACAACTGCTGGAAAACTTACTGGGACAATCAAACATGACTGAGGGAACCTATGGACAGAGATTTATTTCCTCCGTGAGTGTGAGAGTGGCTGCAAAGCTGAATGTCTTAAAGGCAGTTTGGAGGCTGGGTTAGAGAGGTGTCAGAGGGGAACGGGGCAGTCAGGCTTTGGGAAGAGGTGTTAGAGCCACACTGAGCCAGAGCTTGGGCAGGAGAGGCTGCAGGAGAGTGCTCGGACAGCCACAGAGGGGCCACGGGAGCCTGGCTGAGGCTCTTTGGAGAGCTTAGGGATGTTTCTGGAGAGGAAACACAGCCCTGCTTCTCCCCTGGGCCCAGTCTGGAGCTGCTCTCATGGAGCAGTGGCTCAAGTGTACATTGTGAGCACTCCTAAGGGAGTCGTTTGTGCCTGGTGCTCCCTGGGTTCCCCTGGAACATCCTCCCCATCTGTATGAGTGGGTCAGCGTAAGAAAAAGATATATCATTAGCATTCAGAAAACCACCTTGTGTCTCTTTGAAATGGTCAGGCATTGGGAAGGCAGAGGGGAGAAAACAAACTGAGCCGAGACAACAAATGTCCAAGAAAGAAGGTGCCTGGGACAGAGGGGCACAAGCCAGCTCTGTGTGCGGGGTGATGGCAATGCAGCAGCACCTCCCTCGGGGTGGAACATCCCCTGGTACCATCACACACCCAGCAGGAATTGTGTCCACACGGCACCACTCCGGTTTACTGTGAGCTGGTAGGCAGGAACCAAAACATCAGCAGCCACCTGAACTCAAACTCTACATTCCTTCCTTCCTTCTTTTCTTTCCTTCACTCTTTTCTTTCTTTTCTTTTCATGGAAATCAGCCTTTCATTCAGCACGAACCAACTGCCCTCGGTAACAACCTCGGCCTAATGAAGCGGGTCATTTAATTTGCTGGCGACAATGGAGATGATTTTCTATTGAGGGTCTGCAGGCAGCTGCCTGCACTGTGCCGGGCACGGGCACAATGGATTCCGGAGCTCGCGGGGAGGCAGAGCTGTCATTCCATTTGTTTGCATCCTGTGGCCTTTTCTTCCAGGACACGGCGGCAACATCATCATTTCCATGGTGCATAGGAGTAGGAGGGGAGGAAATAACCGAGCAGGTTTTGGGCAGGGGCACCTCACCCATCCAGGCAGAGGCACCTCACCCATCCAGGCAGGGGCACCTCACCCATCCAGGCAGGGGCACCTCACCCATCCAGGCAGAGGTGCCTCACCCATCCAGGCAGGGGCACTCACCCATCCAGGCAGGGGCGGCACGTTTGCCAGAGCTCAGCCCTTAATGCTGCTGCCACCCACCCAAACTCCACCAGCGACACCTCAGAGCTGTTTGGCACCTCCTCGACGTCCTGCTCGTCCCCTGCTTGTCCCAGGGAGGAGGGAAGGACTTGGATGTGGGGCATTTCCTTCTTACGGGAGATCAGCGTGGGGATGGAGCCGTGATGGAGCGGTCGGTGCCACCCCAGGGCAGCACCCGAGTTGTGTCCCAAGTGGGTGTGTGGAGCTGCAGAGCAGCCGTGAAATCCTCAGCAGGTTTATTCAAGCTTTATTTGTGCCTCTTTTTAGAACCAGCTCACGGAAAATAGGGATACCCCCAGCTCCAGCCAGCAGGATGCTCCCAGACCCACTCAGGTGGTCCCACAGAAACGGCCGGGTCTTGGAAAACAGACACAGAATCAGGGAATGGTTTGGGTTGGAAGAGACCTGAAAGACCATCCAGTTCCAGACCCCCTGCCATGGGCAGGGCCACCATGCTTGGGCGTTTTCTTGGGCATTTGATGTCTTGGCTTGATTTGTGTTCTGCCCTCTGCCTTCACAAGGGTCTGTTCATTTGAAAGGACACACGGAGACTTACAGAGGGGACATTCCCAGGCTCACTTGGTGGTGACTGCCTCACACTTGGAGTGTTCTGGCTTGTGGAAAGCTGGAAATGAAGGGAATGGAAGTTTTGGCACTCACACCCTCCTCGGTGGGAGCAGGGGACAGCTCTTACCTTCCACGAGGGATGTGAGCAGGGTGACGTTGGCAGCTTTGCGCCTTCCTGCAGGCAGATTTAATCCAATTTTCTCTAACCTTTCCCTTAAACACCGACCCCCGTTTTTTGATTTGGCTCTGAAAAGAGAAAACAAAGAGGAGGGGAAAAAATTTCAGTGTAATTCATGTTAAAACAACCATAATCCCAGTCTAAGCTTTGAGATTTGAAAGGAAAGAAGAAGCAGCAGCAAAAAAAACATTCCCAATGTACCACAGACCTGAACTTCTGTGAGTTTTATCTGAGAGGTAAGAGCTGGTGCTGAACAGGTCCCAGGGCTCTTGGAGCAGCTCACCTGCGGAGGACCCCGCCGAGGAGGGAGGCGTTGAGACACTCGGGGGGCGAGAGCCTCCTCTGCACCTCCCCGACCGTCACCTTGTACTTGGAGGTGGAGCTGAGCAGGGAGAGGCGGCCGGGCACGGAGCAGAAGACCTCGTTGGGGTTCGTCACCCCTCCAATCAGGCTGTCTTTGTTCATTGACAGGCTGGAGATGGTGGTGCCGTTGGCCTTCGAGGGGATGGGCACTGGGAGACAAGGAAGGGAGAGAGAAGAGGAGACTGTGGCTGAGAGATCCCCGAGCCAGAACGCTGTGTGGTGGCTCTCAAGGCAGCCCTGCAGCCCCCCACAGGCAGCAGAAGGGCTGCAGGGATGTCTCAGCTGGTCCCCATGCTCCTCAATGAAAGGAGAGAGGTGGGGTGATGAGACTAAACTCTGGATGCTGCTCTTGCCTGCGTGCCCACACCTTCCAGCTCAGCTGTAATTAAAGCCAAGGCTTTGGGCTGGTCTCCTGGAAGGCTGAGGACTGTCTGCAGCATCCCTGGCTGTGAGCAGCTCCCCTCCCTGGCCCCTCGGGGTGCTCCATGGAGGTGGGTGGCAGGGCGAAGCGTGGCTGGTCCTGCTGGCTGGGATGCCAATCCCCTCCATGGGTCATAGCTGCAGCCCAGCTCTGCCTGGCACACACCACATCCCACCAGGCAGGATCAATGCCCTGGGCCACCCTCTCCGTGCCCTGCCCCAATCCCAGGAGCTGCTGGGCTGGCCGAGGGCTGTGATTCCACTGGGCACCCACGGGAACCAGGGGAGAGAGTTTCTTTGCCCTCAGCTTTGGGATTAGCCCCACAACCAGCCGCAGCCCTGAACTTTCATCATCCCTGGCTTAAAGGAAGCTTGAGAAGATCAAACTCAATTAATCCGGCACAGACTTCCCTTTACTTAATGGGCAAAAGTCAATTAACACCGGTGACTGCAGCATTGCATCAGGCCCGTGGCGTCGCACAGGGGCTCAGGGGCTCAGTTTTCCCATTTGTCATTCCATAAGAAACGTTCTTAGACGTGGGAAAGGTTTATAGGTTAAAACTGTGGCTGAGACTTGCGCCATATCTCTTTGGCTTATATGTTCTGAAACTGGTAACAAATTTAAGTTGGGGAATAATGTAGGTTTTGAAAGAATCCAAAGATCATTTTGGCCCTGGCATTCTTTGTTGTTCCTGGGGAATGACTGTTCCACAGTCAGATGGTTCCTGCAAGTAACACAGCAGCGAATGCCAGGGTGAGGTGCAGGGTTTATAAAGGAAATATACGTGCCCAAAATGGAACAGAAACCCCAGAAATAATCAGGGAGGGTACACAGACTGGACCTATGAGGGGGCACTTACAATCAGCATATTGTAAATCCAGCTCAGTGACTTGTGGCAATAAAAAACAGCACATCTTTCATAAAAATGGCTCATGTTTTAAGACTAAAGGATGAATGGAAATGAACTGAAGGACACGGAGTTCCCTCCCAGCGTGAAACTTGTACGAAGTCAGGGACTGAAGATGCACCAGTGCCCTGGTGGAACCGGCAGCTGTGGTCGGTGCTTGCCAGGACTGAGGCTGGTTCAGGGATGTGCAGGGAAGAGCAAGCACAGGAACATCCCCATGAGACGTAGGAAACCAAAACCATTTCCAGGAAGCAGCAACTTCAGAGCTTTCTGCTGCAGTCCCAGAGCAGGTTAGGTTAGTCTCTAGGGGATCCCTTAAAACCAAAACTCAGAGTGTGCTTTCCAAATATCCGGGCAGTGCTGCCGAGGCCCGGCAAGTCCCGGTCCCGGCGATGGGGGTTCTGCTGCAACACCCCCAAACCAGACCCCACTGGGGAGCCGGTGCTGTTGCTCTGCATGACTGATAGACTCTACAAGGTGTGTTGTGCGTGGACACCTCCGTGCGTGCCTGCGATCATGCGGTGGCCGCGTTCGAGCCGCATGCATGGCCAGGGAGCTGCGCACACCAGGGGATGGCAGAGCCATGCAGGGAGGGGGGTCGTGCCCCACCACGCACCCACGGAACGCAGCGTGCGGGCAGGAGGCCAACCCGGCTGGCACCAGGGTGAGGTAACAGCAGAACCTACGGCAAACAGGGCTGGAGGAGGGTGGGTACAGCTCCAGTGGGTTTGCCAGCCGCCCCACGGGCAGCAGCAGGGTGCTGGTGAGGCACGGATGATGCCGATGCGCAGTGTGGAGGCACCACAGCGCTTGGGAAACACACACCGGAGCTTTTAGGAACGATGCTACTGTGAGAAACAAATGCCCCTGGAAAGCCATGGGCCGGACCCGAGGGGGGCAGTGGGGTCAGCCTGGCTCCATGCCATGAGCAAACAGGGCAGGCGCTGGCACAGACCGTGGGTATTGGCATTGCCCTCCAGCCCCGTCACTGCGGGCACGTGCAGCTGTGGGACAGGGCACTGGTGTCACGGGGAGCTCATGCCCTCACAGGGCACACGGGGTGCAAGGGAGGGACAGAGCCGGTCCCCGGAGTGCTGGAACAGCTTCATCCATTACCATTGCCTCAATACAACAAGAATAAACACAGCCACATTCGCCATTAATCATGAATTATTGTTATTTGGCCTCACCTGCTGCTGTTTGCCTGGTCTGCTCTGCAGCTTGTTTGCCCATAAACATGCTGCAGGAGGGAGACAAGCTACCATTAAAGCCTGACAGCTTTGTTTCCTTGGCCTTTGGGGAACCAAAATTGTCTCTCGCCATCTGAGTAAACCAAAAGTCCCCCTCGATCTTCAGCTGCTGCTTTCCCGCTCCCGCAAGCAGCAGGTGATCGGAGCACCTGAGCCAGCCTGCAGACAAGAAGGAAGCGTGAGAGCGGTGCGGGCGGCTCGGCGCGCGGCCGGCAGCCCCACGGCCCCGCCATCGACCCCCGGAGCCCTTCCCAGCCGGGCCGGGGGGCTGCAGGATCCTCATCCCGCCGGAAAGAGCCCGGCGCCGCTTCCACGGCCTCGTGCCGAGGGGTCATCCCGGGCGCGGCGCCGAGAAACCACCCGCGGGACTTTGCGGCTCTGAGCGGCGCCAGCGCGAGCGGGGAGCCCACGGAGCAGAGGGGCAGCCGGGCACGGCACAAAACCCAGCCCCACGTGGCGCTTTGGGAGTGGAAATGTCACACGGTGTCACTGCGCTGGTCACCCCTTCCGAGGTGCTCCACCATCAGATGTGGAAGACGCTGGTTTTTCGTAGTACCTTTTGTCACCACAGTTTTTGCCCTTCCCATGGTTTTTGCCCTTCCCATGGTTTTTGCCCTTCCCATGGTTTTTGACCTTCCCATGGTTTTCGACCTTCCCGGCTCTCCCCTACTTGTCCCCCCGGCAGGGGCACGGGCAGGTTGATCTCCCACTCCCGACCACGGGGCTCTCAGCAGAAACACGTCCCCGAGATGTTTGTCCACGTGGTGACCAACACCAGCTGACGAGGGAAGGGTTGGATTCTGGTGCCCAAACCAGTGCCCCTCCAGCCCCGCCTGCCGAGCAGGACGGGGCACACCTGGGTCACCCCACCAAACCCCAGGAAGGTATAAAAGGCAGGACACAGAGTGGGTTTGGGCTGATTCAGCCAAAGAAAGGGGAAGAAGGAGATATCAGACCACCAGCAACTGCTCAGAAAACCCCTGGGGAGTGCAAGGTCTTTTTGCTGTCTGCTCTTACTATTTATTTATTATTATTTATTGAGGCTTGCTTGCTTCACTCTCTCCCCCCTAAATTTTTTTCCTCTTTTCTTTAGTTACCCAGCGTTTGTGAGAGGGTTTTTTCCCATGGAGTAGTTGTTTATTTGCATTAATCTTGCTCCTTCTAATTCAGCAAACCCAGGTGAAATTGGCTGCAGATTCCACCAACTAAAGCCCCTGTGAAGCGTTTTGACCTGGTGAGCTCCTGGGTGCAGGTAAGCACTGCAGGGCAGCCACAATGGGTTGGACTGGAAAAAGGAAACTGAACTTGGAATAAGGTTACACTGGCAGACCTCAAAGAGCTTCATATGCATTACTAATCCTCAGCCTGGTGCTGGTGCAGCAGCGGCCACCAAAGCCATTAAATCACTCCTGGCTCCAGCCGGCTCCTTGGTGCAGCTGGGGGGAAATGAGGCACAGAGCAAGTTAAATGATTTACCCAAGATCAGGAACGTGGGCACGAGCTGCTTGTGTGCCATTTCAGTCTGTGAGGATGCCTTGCTAAGCCCTCCAGGCTTTGCCTATGGCCTGAGTGTTGGAAAGGGCTGGGCTGCAGGCTGGAGTTGGCTGCTGGGGAGGGCAGCGTGGCAATAGCAGGTGTACAATCCCCTGTTGAGGGTGGGAAGGGAAACAATTCTCATTTCCTCTGCACGGCATCACAGGAAGCATCTCCATCGGGCTCAGCATCTCACTGCTGCCCTTAATGTCACGGGGCCACTTGCAATCCCTCATGTTCAGGTTGAGCAGCAGTGGAGAGGGACGCAAAAATCACACACAAACCACCTGCATCAGGTCCACGTGGCTCCGTCTTCCCTTTGAACCACAGGACTTGTGATCTCCCAGCAGACGTGCCTTTTGTGTGCTGAGTCAGCTCTGGTTTGCCTTTTAAATGTGCCCTTTTAAATGGGTGTAACTGGCAGATGATGAAGCTCACACAACTCCATTCGCTGTGGCACAAAAAGCCCTGATGGAGAGAGGGAGGGTGATCTCAAACCGTTCCTGGTGCCCAGGAACACCAGAATCTTCATGCCTTGACTTCCCTGAGCTGGAGGACACTCTGCCTGCCTGGGGTTTTCTCTGGCACAGCCAGCATGGAATTGTGTTACAGCACAGGACAGTTCACCACTCCAATTTGGGCTCGACTGGCTCCAGCAACAAATATCGTAAAGTCTGCCTGTGGGGGATGTTGTGATACCCAGTAAAATCTGCCAAGTGATCTCTGGTGAGAGATTTCTTCAGGTGAGAATTCCCTGGATGGCAAATGTAGCCAGGAGGAATCGGTCCAGAGTCTGAGCGCAGGATGGGATAACCTCCTTGGAGAAGCATGGAAAGGCAGTTCCCAGGAGCAACACGAGGTCCTGATACCTCCAGCGATGCTGTGGATGGGATGTAATGCCACAGCCTTTTCTCCATGAGGTTTTTTTTCAGGAGACAGCCGGGAGAAAGATTAAAAGCGCTGCTGAATGGAACCCTCGGCTGTGAATCCAGCGGATGGAGCGAGGAGCCTTGTGCCTTCAAAGTGTTCCAAAAGAAACCACAAAGTTTCTGCCACTTCTGTTCTGGTTCGCAGAGGTGGGTCCCTCCGCTTTTAAATTCCAAATCACAAAGAAAGAGCAAAACAAACCCATTCTTCAAAGGCTTTACCTAGAAGGGCTCGGAGAATTTCGTGCTTCGCCCTGATGAGTTCCAGCACAGACCGATCCACTTCCCTCTCCCGCATGCTCCGGGCTGAGGATGCTCCTGCTCTCCCGCTCCTTCCAGCGCTCACAGAAGTTTGTGGTTGAAATTACCCCCGCGATTCCTGGAAGTGGCCACTTTGATATGTAAATATTCAGTGAACAAGGTGCATTTGCAGCCCGGGCTCAGGATCCGAGGGCGGCAATTGCCGGGAGCTGCGGGTGCAGGTGCCCGTGCTCCGGGGACGGCAGCGCCCCATCGACCGCGGGCTTTAAGGCAAAAGAAACTTTGCCTAGAAAAAGAAAAGCAGGGGAAAAAAAAAAAAAAAAGAAAGAAAAAAATGAAGTACTGACTCATTTCCGTAGGAGAAATGTGCTGCCTGCTTGCAAAATGATTAGTAAGCAGGAAAATTTGTGGTACTTGGGAAGTGAGTCCCTTTATCGTGGCGTTATTTGTTCTGTTCCATTTCCAGCCGGAGCTCGGGGTGATGCGAGGGGAAAAACAAGTCCAGAGGGAACATGCAAATCGCTGCCCGTCCTACAAGTCTGTTTTCTTCTCCTCGCAGATACATTGCAGGTAAATTCCCCTAATTCTCCTCCTCAGAAACGAGCAATCCCTGGATAGCGGAGCTTTTGTTGCGACATCCCTTTAAAAGCGGGAGCGTGCTCCGCTTGCGATTGCATTTTAAAGAGCTATCAATGAATAGCCCTAGGAGGCAGCCTGGGACAAAGCAATGGCTCATCTTCAGGCCCGGCAGCGCCGCGTCCATCGCCCTCAAAGCCCCCGAGCCCCCCGTGCCCCGCTCAGCGCCGCGGGCCAGCGAGCTGAGCGGGGCCGGCCCGCGGGGGGACACCCGCACCCTCCAAACCCGCTGCAGGCGCCCAGGTTTGGCTGTCACGGCTCTGCAGGGTCCCAAAGCCCCCGGGCTGTTCCCAGAGTTGGGGGGTCGTGCCGCTCTGCCCGGCTGCGAGCGCTGCGCTGGGAAGCGCCGGGCGATGGATGGCCGAGCGCAGCCGCTGATGAAGGGGCTGCCGAGATTGCCGCAGTCTCCCAAGGAAGGGCTGTCAGTGAGCTCATCCAGCCCTCGTTTGAATGTCTCTGATGTCAATTATAAGATGGGATACACATATATAAGGAATATGTGGATATGGGTGCGAGCCAGGGGCAGCTGCTCCCGCCGTCCCTGTAAAAGCCCTTTTTTCGGGGAGGAGGTGCTGCAGAGTTCGGCTGCTCCAGTTTGCCGCTGTTTCAGCCCAGAGGTATTTATTGATGGTCCAGGGAAGGAGGTCAGAGCCATCAGCTGTATTTCAAACCCGCGAACTGTAATTATCCTCTCTTCCCAGAGGGGATTATACAGGTATTCGCTTTATCTTGAATGCACAACGTGAACCAAGTCCCAGCGTCAAAGAGCCTCTCTAGGAACCACCGTCATCACCGGCCTTTTCAAATGGAAGGATGGAAAGAATCTTGGGTTTATCTCTGTGCCTTCCAGATTGCCGAGTCCTGATAGGGAAATGGATCTCGGACCCTCGGAGGAGAGCCGGGATACAGCCTCAAACTATTCCCATGAGAAAGCTAATCAGGAGAGGTCTCATGCCTATGCAAAGCTCCCATTTCTAACATTTTGTTTCCCATGCAAATCAATTCATCGGGCTGGGAAAGAAATGTGAAGGTGTCATATGATATTAATTGCATTTTTCTTTCTGTGCCTCCGTCTGACCCAGCGAAGTCCCTGCAGGTGTCTCCTGGGGAGCTTTGGGATGGATTGGTAGGGCTGGAAGGTTCAGCTTCCCCCACGTCAGTGGGGACAGTGTTTTGGATAAGGATGGTCCCTGGGCCATTGTGTCTTGATATGAACGGCCACCTGATGTAATATTAAAATTTACTCAGCCCCCTGTGCTCCTGCAGGGCTGGGAAAACAATTAGTAAGTGCTTTGCAGTTAATAATTTCAGCTAATGCCTTTCCCTGCTTTATCATTTAGGAGTGACTCGGCCTCAGATGTTCTGCTGTTCAGAATAGTTGGTCAATTTTTTGTTTTTGGGAAACTGCTCAGAACTAATTTGTAGTGAGTTCCCACATGTTTCCCTTCCATACTTCATTTTGTGGAGTGGATTCTGCCGCCTGAGAAGCCTCTGATGTTGCAGCCTGCGCAGTAACACCCCACGGGAAAGCACCAAATATTAATGATTGAAATGTCCCTTTAAACAGTGAAACCCAAGCGTCTGAACCTTCGAAGGGAATGAATGAAAAGGATTTGGATTCTGCTTTTGAATGCCAAAGTGTGTTGGTTAGAAGCTGCTCTCACACAGAGACTTCATCGGACAAATCAGTTTCCTCCGGTAATTCACATTATTTCCCTCCCCCTGATTCTAATTTTTTTTTTCTGAATCTGCAGCTGCACCCTTTCCTATCTACACTAGAAAAATAACTATTTAAATTCCAGTTCAATTACTGAATAACTGTTTAAAATTCAGCTCTAATTCTGCTTGTATAGAATTCATGTTTCGCAGCACAAACCACGCCGGTCTTGGGAAGGCAAGAAACAGAAATGGAAGGCTGGAGGACCCAAGGATTTAACCCAGAGGAGCTGGAAATCCAAACGTCTCCGTGCAGACACCAAGGGAAGTGTCCCATCCGATGTCACCCTGGCTGTGCAGCAGTGAGTGCTCCCAGCCCTGCACACACCATCACTCTGCCTGCAGCACCAACCCCTCCACGGTTATTCCTTTAGCAGCAAAAACATTCTGGCACCAGATCTATGGGGTCTTTATGTGTTTAAACAGTTTAATCCATTTCACAGGATCATGCTTGAGAGACTTTCCCTGTATTCCCTACAGATGCACCTGAATGTGTGGCCGGGATCTACATAAGCTGAAAGGGGAGAGCAAAGCTGCGGCGGCTCCGTGAGCGGCTGCGGATCCCAGGGAAGCCACGATGAAGTTCCTCTCTATTTGTTAAATGTATTTAGATTATTGAAGGGCAAAAGGCCCTTCAGCAAAGATTAGACATGAATAGTAATAGAAAAAACTCTTCTCTTCATATGGATCTCACTGCCAGGCTGCAGAGCTGGTGGGATTTCGGTCGGGGTCTGACCACAGCGGTGTGAATCCGTCGGTTCAGCGGCTGCTCCGGAGCCCCCGACTTTGCTCAGGGATTGCTCTGCTCGCCCATTCTCACAGAGAAAACGCTTTTACTTTTCCTTGTTCCGATGCCTTGGGTTTCTTAAACCAGTGCACTGGTGGTACAAACCGTCTGCTGATGGTTTTTCAAGGACTGCCCTGTCTCTTACCGGCTGGGAACTTGCCCTTGGGAATCACCCCGAACACCCTCAGCTGGGTCCTCTGCTCGCACCTCTCCAACCTTGGCGTGGTGGCCCTGCTTTCTCCCATGCGTGTGGCCACAGCGGGGCTCCCGGGGAGCCCTGGGGACACGCCATCCCCACGCAGCCACCTCACTGGGGACACCACTTGCTCCCTGGGACCTGTCTGACCAGTCCGGAGGGAACAGAGCCTGACCCGGTCCCTCGTTCCCTGGCGCCTCCGCACTGGGGTGACTGATGCCAGATAAATACCTGACATAGAGGGTGGGGAGACTCAGCCCGGCTGGAATCCCAAGCACGCACAGCAGGCACCGGGATGGGTTTTTAGGCTGCAAAGGTGACCCTGCTCAGGGCTCCCCTCGTCCTGCTCCTGAGCTGTCGACACGCTGTGCTCTGGGATGTTTAATTGCAATGCAATTGTACCTTGGGCTCATTTCTAGCAATCCCCTCTCAAACCCTGTTCTTCTCTTCCCTTTCCCACCAAACCACAACACTTCACCTCTCTCCAAACAGAAGGTGACACCTGGCCATGGCAGAGCTGGGTTTGGGACAGGGCACAGAGACAAGAGCTGAGCATGCAGCAGTTCCAAGCATCGCATCCACATTTGCTAATGAGTTCCTCCATTAAGAATTAAAATAAACAACCAAATGGAAGGACAGCAAGAGTGAGTAATTCCCTGGATCACACAGGAAAGGGTGGGATGGTTTAGTGGTTAGGGTGCTAAGCTAGGACTTCAGAGAACCTCATTTAGGCTCTTCAAATAATTAAGGAAGACTGCAAACATTTTTTTTCTGAGATCATATATCTTGGAATATTACTAAACCGGGAGGGATAGTTTGTGTTTGCCCCTGCCCTGCTGCAGGTTTGGTGTGGTCCTGGGCTGGAGGGACACGGATGGGTCCCTGTGAGCCTTGCCTGTGTCTGTGCTGCAGTGGGTGGGTGTCCTGTGGGACCCCAGTGAGGCAGGTGCTTGTGGCGTGGCGCCATCTACAAAAATAAGGCCTTGGCACCATCTCCTTTGTGGGGACAAACACCACAGGGTGTCACCTGCCCGAGGCTGCCCCACTGCCAGCCCACGGGTGGGTGAAGCAGCCCCTGTGGGAGCCAGGGTGGTGACAGTGGCCACCGAGCTGCAAAAACACCTCCCTGAAATGGTGGGAGAGACGCTCCAGAGCCAGCCCAGCGTGCCTGTGGAGAAGCCTCACCTGGCGTCCACCTCTGGAGCAGAAGTGCTGCTGTTTTGTCTCAAGCCACATGCCAAAAAAAAAAGCAGCCCAGGATGGCTTTTCTGAACCTACCCTTTGAGAGCTACTCGCTATTTCTAACAAAGAAAAAATATTCATTTAAAAACATCTAATTAAACAGTAAGTCACGACAAGGTACATGAAACTTGGAGATAACACATGGCCGGGAGGCACTGGGGGAGGTTGAGACAAAGCCCAGCGCCTTCACCGGTACCCGCGTGTGTTATCTCACACGAACACACACCTGGGCTTATCCCAGTGCAATTAGAGGACATTAAAAATATAATTTTAATGGAGGAATGGTGATCTGGATGCAGTTCAGAGCGAAAAGTTTCTTTCAAGTTTCTCTGTTTGATTAGTAGGTGTTCCTGCCGTGTGCGCGCGAGGGGGAAGCGCCGGGGCCGGGAGGTGGGACCGTGTTTTGAGGAACGCTGCTCTATCTCCCGGTGTGTGTGAGGGCTTGTCCAAACTTTGAAGCATCTGTGAGCGGTGCTAAGGCAGCAAAGCTCCCAGTCAAGACCCGGCTTGTCCCAGGCGAGCCCCTTTTCCCACTCAGGCAAACTTCCACGGCGGATGGAGCTGCAGAGAGCAGGGCGAGCTGGCTGAGCCCTGCAGCTGCCTGCAGGCCAAGTGCCTCC
This sequence comes from Grallaria varia, assembly GCA_013396735.1. Taxonomy (NCBI): domain Eukaryota; kingdom Metazoa; phylum Chordata; class Aves; order Passeriformes; family Formicariidae; genus Grallaria; species Grallaria varia. The sequence goes on from VWZG01001930.1 coordinate 57,178, forward strand.
ACCCAGAGTCCTGCACAGTCCTTTCCAAGCCCTGTCTTCGCAGCCCCAGGTGTTTTACACGATGACCTCATTTATTACCTTGCTCGTCACAGGAAATTATGTTTATCTAATCTACCTTTCTTTCAGGATTATTTTTTTTTCTGCCACCTCTGGCTTCTTACATTTCTTAGGGCTCAGTTCCTCCCCGCACCAGAACAAAGGAGAAATGGCACCACTGCCACCACGCCAGTGCCCTGGTCCCACCAGCACACGGAGCCCGTGGGGAGACTTTGCCTCCAAACCTGGAGCCCGTGTGCAGCAGCAGATGGATCTAAGGATTTTGGCCTTAAACTCCTTCCTCTGCCACATTCCTTAGCAGTGACAGCTACTTCTTGCAATATTCCTGACTCTGGGCTCTGAGGCATAGCTTTCCATCTGTCTGTCCAGCATCCAGCCAAACAGGTCCACATTCCTGAGCAGAAACGCTAGTGCTGCCACTCAGAGCAGCTCGAAAAGCCTCGGGTGGAAATTGGAAAAAGTCACAAACACCAGGGAGAGCAGCAGTGGCCAGATCCTCAAAAAAGAGGGGACACTGGCAGGACCAGATACATAAACAACAGGGGACAGTGGCAGGACCAGATCCATGAACACGGGGGACAGTGGCAAGAGCCAGATCCATGAACACGGGGGACAGTGGCAGGACCAGATCCACGAACACGGGAGACAATGGCAGAGCCAGATCCATGAACACAGGGGACAATGGCAGGACCACATCCATAAACAACAGGGGACACTGGCAGGACCAGATCCACAAACACAGGGGACAGCAGCAGGACCAGATCCACGAACACAGGGGACAGTGGCAGGACCAGATCCATGAACACAGGGGACAATGGCAGGACCAGATCCATGAACACAGGGGACACTGGCAGGACCAGATCCACGAACACAGGGGACAGCAGCAGGACCAGATCCACGAACACAGGGGACAGCAGTAGGACCAGATCCACAAACACAGGGGACAATGGCAGGACCAGATCCACGAACACAGGGGACAATGGCAGGACCAGATCCACGAACACAGGGGACACTGGCAGGACCAGATCCACGAACACAGGGGACAGCAGCAGGACCAGATCCACGAACACAGGGGACAGCAGCAGGACCAGATCCCGCTGCCCCACCGCGAGGCCTGGGGACGTGTGCCGTGCATGCCTCGGTGCCAGCATGAGCCCACGCTGGTTACACCCTGCTCTGTCTCTACTCCAGGTTGTAAAACGCCACAGCCAGAACTCGTGCCCGCGAGCGGGTGCACGGGGCCCTGTGGCTCGCCCCTCTCCCGCTGCCAAAGGGCCCTGCTTCACCCTGACCCACCGCCGGCACGACCCCGGGCTGCTCCCGCACCCCGGCGTGTCTCCGGGTGCCAGGGAATGAGATTGATATTTTTCTTCGTAATAAAAAGACTCTCTCAGCAGCTTCCTGCTGATCCCGAAAGGATGTGAAGGCAATAAAACCCCTCCTTATTTTACGACTCAGCTGCAGGATTTTTTTGCTACTGAGTGCAGGGGCCTAACACTTGATTTCATAACCAGAAAGTCTCGCTGTCCTCACCAAGCCAAGGGAAGGATCCGCACCGGGAGCTCAGGGCTCTTTGGACCCCCAGTTTTATGGCTGGGGGGTCTCACAGCTGGACCTCAGTAGCTGACCTGGGGGTCTAAACACCAGCACAGCAGGTGAATGGAGCAGGAAATGCCTGAGCTGCTGTAGCCTACACCGGCCAGAGCCATGGACTAAACTTTATCAGAGTTCATTTCAATGTTTCCGAGTAACATATATCCCATGTCTTATACAAATTCTTGGGAGGAAAAAATAAATTACTACTAACTGTAATAAAACCACACAAACAAAACAAAACAACAACAACAACAAAAGGACGCAGAAATATTTTTTTAAATACTTCTGAAAAAGAGGGAGAACAAACAAACAAAATATTCGTAAAGGATCTGCTGCCCTTTCCAAGATTTTTATCCATTTGATTCCCGAACTAAATCTGTCCCCTAATTGTCACGACAGCACGGGCAGAATTCATCCTCTGCTTTTCTATCGCAGCTCCCCCCGCTCCAAGTGAATCCCCCAGATCCAGATCTGCCTCCCTGGGCTGTCCCCGCCGCTGTCCCCTGTCCCTCGCTCGGTCACCGCTGGGGCTGCGGGACGGGGACCCCGCGGCGATCCCCGGAGCCCGTAGTGGGGCCAACACCCCCCGGTCCTCTCCTCTCGCTGCTTCCCAAACTCCGGGTTACCTGCAGTGAAGGGACTGGAGCGCTGCGGGCTCGGGAAAACACCCGGGGAGATGGGCAGAAATCCCAGGAATTATATTAACGGCTGGAAGTTTGTTCAAGAAGGAAGAAAAGGGAAAAGAGACGCGGAGCCAGGGGCGATCCCGCAACGCGTTCCGAGGCTCCGGGAGGCTCCTTTCCCGCAGCCCGTCCCGGCGGGGGGACACCGGCAGGGACCCCCCAATGGGAACACCGGCAGGGACCCCCCGATGGGGACACCGGCAGGGACCCCCCAATGGGAACACC
>VWZG01001930.1:64660-107973 GCA_013396735.1 Grallaria varia
TCCCTCCCTCTGCCTCTCAATCCCTCCTTCTGCCTCTCCGTTCCTTCCTCCTCCTCTCCATCCCTCCCTCGCTTTTGGGCCCTCCCTCCGGGGCAGGACGAGGCGGACCCGCAGCATCGGCTCCCGGAGCGCGGGACAGGGCACCGGGCACCGGCGGGGCGAAGCGGGGGGACGAGGAAGCCCCGCCAGCAGCACAGAGTGACCCCAGTGAACAACCTACCCCGTTCCGATATTACGCGTGTCCCCCCGGTCCCACGGCGGGGCGGGGATGCCCACGCCGGGCACACCTGCCCGCTCTCTCAGCCCGACACACACTCGCGGCACTCGGACACCCGCGGTCACGGCTCCCCGCAGCCCACGGGCGCCGTGGCCGGGCTGTGGGGTGGCGTGTCCCCGCGGGTCCCCTCGGTCTCACCCGTGCCACCCGCGCGTGCGGGCAGGAGGTTCCAGCGGCAGCGGGTTTTGAGCGAAGCAGAGCACAAACCCTTCACGCTGTGCCGTGTGATCGACATCAACAAACACAACCCTACACTGCAGTTAATTTAATTCCACTCTTCCCGCCCCGAGCTACAGCTCCCTTCATTTTCATTTTCCCTCTGAATTCCCACAACTCAGACCTCTTTGATTTCCAGGTTTAATTAACAATGCTCATTAAATGAATTTTTATTCATTTCTTTTAATATTACCCTGCCACCTGTCTTTAGGAGGCAAGAGCTGATCGTTTATTCTAATTTATTTCTGTTAAAGATGGCATTTAAGGGAGGGAGGAGGGATGTGCAGGGGTGTAGAGGGTTGGTCCATTCAAATCTCTTCATCCCCCCCAACTGCTCTTCAAGGACGCTGCTTCGGAAAGTTCTGTATTTATTTGCCACCAGATCCGTTTCATTAGCTAGGAAAAATTGGATTGGATATGCTGTATTTCGTAGTTATGTTCCAGTTCATTCTTAACGTCCCTTGCTCGTCTAGTCCATATAATGCTGAGTCTTTATTCATTTGAAAGAGGTGAAACTGCAAAATCCAGGCGGGAAGGGCCATGAACCGACCTTTGTGGGGCCACGGATGAGCAGAAGGATGGTCCCTGGCAGCAGCTCAGAGGGAAGTTATGTTTCCATGCAAGAATGAGGCAGAGCAGAGGAATCCTGCAACACTCACAGACAAAGGGAAGGAAAAACAAAAGGCAAAGCTGCCCTGCTGCAACCCACAGAACATGCTGGGCAAACTGGGCTCAGGGCAACACGGTGGGCTGGGCAGGGAGCTGGGGCAACCTGGAGTTGTGGGGCTGTAGGGCTGCCAGGGCACCCTCCCAAGCCCAGGGCGGCAGTGCCCAGGAAGGAGACAAGGGACCAGAGAACACCCAAATGGTCCTTGCAAGATGCCCAAGGCCTGCCCAAGTCCCTCCCTGCCCCAGATGTGCACTGGGAGATGAAGCACGATTTGCTCTGGGCATACAGGCTGCAATCCCACTCCGTGCTGGGATCTCTGGCACAGAGGGCACACTGGGTGATGCCACATCCACCTCTCTGGCACTAGAGGATGGGTGCCCGTGGATGCCAGCAGCCGGGGGCAGAACCTGTGGTTGGGCTTGCAGAGCTCGGGGTGGTTGAGGACACCTTTGAAGCCCCAGCCAGGCTGCTGGGGCACCTTTTGCCTCGCGTGGGCTGAGCCAAGCTGGCATGCCGGTGCCTGCAGACTGGCACACATGGAGCCAACGGGGGTGCCCACGTGGCAAGAGGCCTCCACCAGCTCAGTGCACTCCCCTCCCAAAGGCGCTGCACTCGTTGTTGTCAGAGCCCAGTCTCGGGGAGGGAAAACAGCCTTTTAGGGGTGCTCTGTCTGAGACTGTGTTTGGGAAGTGTTGTCTTGGGACAAGAGAGCAGTAGTGTTGCTCAAGGGGCTCCTCTGGCAATCAGCCTGGTAACACCCCAGAGCAAAAGGGATGTCTCACCCCTTCTCCTGTCAGCTCAGGAGTTGGGAGGAGCTCACGAGGAGCGTGTCTTGTGTCACAGAAAGAAACAAGATTATGAGGAGCCATCAGGGTCTTTGGGAGGGTCCAGCTCTGGCAGGGCATGGGTGATCCTGCTCACATCTGATGGGAACTTTCCACTGAAGAGTGTGAGAATGAGACAGGTGATCTTCTCCAGGCACCTGCTGGTGGCCAACCCCTCCTCCATAGGACATGGAGAAGGATAAAACTGGAGAACTTCCCTGTGCTTTTGATTCACTCCCAGGGAGCCTCTCTGGGAATTAAAGCCCAGCAGCTGAAGGCCTCCAGGTTAGGACTGTACTGGTGTTGAACGGGGTCCCATGGGCCCAGTCTGGATCTCTGGTCAGGTGTTGTGGGAGTTCCAGCCTTTCCCGGCAGGGACAAACCAGGGCCAAGACAGACCAGCTGCCCACAGCGAGCCCAGCATGGCACTGGGGAGAGCAGAGCACTCTCCTGCTCACACACCTCATTAGCACTAATGAGTGCCTGTCATTGATAGGAAGACCACACCACTGACCACTGGCAGTAGAGCTAAGGACCAGGAACATTCAAAGGTAAAGGATTTGGGTGGTTTTCTTCAGGCTCTGCAATGTGTTCTTGACTCTTCCAACAGGCTAATGTTTCCCTGCAGTGCAGGGATGTGTTCCTGGCAGGATGGGGAGCCTCTCCCAGCCCACGCTCCGCAGGGTTCTGCTCTTTTCCAAGGCCAGGAAGCTGATTTGCCTGTTTGGCTCGCACTGCTCTGCTGGGAGCACCTGCCTTTGTTCCAACTTGCACTGACTGGTCAGGGCTGAGCTGGAAAGATCAGGAAGATACTTTCCCTGAGCAACAGCCTCCTCTCCAGTCGTGTGAGGCATTTGCCATTTGCTCTCATAAAGCAATCCGCCAAAAGCACGGTGTCAAGCAGGAATACAGCCAGAGCCAGCCCTCTGTTTGGGGCAGCTCCTCGCTTGATTTTCCCTTGATCAGACCATTCCCCAGCCCCCAGGGCTGAGTTTTGATCAGCGCCTTGGGCTGGCAGCAGAGCCAGTCCTGGCGAGGCTGCAGCTCCCAGAGAACTCCTCGGCTGACACCTGGTGGAAAAGCAGGAGCAGGGAGCTCCATTGGGATGGAGCCAGTCATGTCAGCCACTCTGTCCAGCTGCTCCTTCTGGGAACTATCCTCGGGGTAACAGAGTACCCAGGAGCTGACAGCCCAGGCTGCAAAGCCAGTGCTACAAGTGATTGACTCCATGGTACATGGGGCCTCTTTCTCTTACATAATGCAAAGTATTCCACAGTCTGTGGGGAGTCAGTGATGGGGGAATTCACTCATTTCTACTTTCACACACTAAAAAGAGCCACGGCAGGTGGAACCCCGTTTGCAGGTTGAGGCCCTAACCATGTAAGAGTGGAAAACTCCTCCTGCACCTCCCATCCTGGCAGCGAGAGGGAGCAAATACAAATTGCCATGGATGTGTTTTGTGCAGGTGTTTTATGGGGCAAAAAAGGCAAAGCAAGTGGTGTTGGGAAGGTTTTCTAGGTATGAATTTGGGATGATATCCATCCAGTGGTGGATACGAATGGTAGGGCTCATCCTGTAGTATGACATCTTCAAGTTACAGGGAGTTATTCTCACTGCTATCAGTAAATATTAAAGCTTCTCCCATTCCTGCCTTTTGCAAGGTTCTGTGTGTAGTGGCAAGTTATTTACTAAGACGTGCAGGACTGACAGAAAATAAGGTCACAACCTGCAGGGCTTACTGAGACAAAATTGTGACAATGTTAATGGGACCAGCAGGCAACCTGTCAGGGCATTGGGCAGAAAGAAAACCCAGCACTGAGGAGTTTGAAAAACAAACCGACAGAAAATACCTTTAATAACAAAACAGGCAGTTTTTACAAAGAAATCCTGACAGCAGGTCAAGCAGGGGTGAGATGTTCTGAGGCAGCAGCAATTCTGCACACCACAGTGTGGAGAGTGCCTATGCTCTGCTGCATCACCCCCATTTTGTACAGGCTGGTCAGTAAAATGGTTTTCCTTGTGCCCACCTGGCACAGAAATGCTGAAGAGGCTTTGTGCAGCTTCACTTCCCACCTGGGGCGCCGGTGGCTCCTCAGTGCTCGGCCAGACACTGTTCCAGAGCTGCCATTCCGTACAGGTTGGCCCACTCGGTGCCTTGGTGGGACTGGATCACATCCCTGCAGGGCCCACTGGCTCTGGCCAGCTCCACCAGCACGCCCTGGAAAGCGGCGATGAGCTCGAAGTCCAGGGAGGCTGGAGCAACACGGGACAGCAGCTCTGAGAGTCCTTCCAGCCAGCGTGCCTGGAGAACGGCCTGGGGCAGCCAAGGAAACAGTGGGATGCAGGCGGCCAGGGCCTGCATTCCCAGGAACCACAGCTCTCGGATGTCATCCCAGGCACTCGTGTAGGCAGGAGACACGGCCATGGCCAGGCTGTCGCTGGTGGGATCTGCCTGGGCCGTGTGGGCTTGTGAGAGGAAGCCAATGGTAGCTCTGAAAAACTCCTTGGCAGGCTGTGTTCCCTGAAGGGCTGGGAGAAGAAAGAAATTAGTAACTCAATATAGAACTTGATCAGTCCAAGTCCACCTGTGGTGGCTCTATGTACAGCAGGGCTTCCAGGGAGTGCTGCACAACAGCCCTAGAAATCCCCTGCCTGCCCTAGAAATCTCTCAACCTCAGCACATTAGCCTGCTGAATGTTCTGCATATTCCTCGCTCCCCCAGATTTTTGGTTTGTCAGTTTTCCAGTGATAAACTGGACCTGTTTCCCTCCTATTTGCTTTCTCCAGTCCATCCATCTGTGCAGAGCAACGTGGGCTTTGCCAGTGAGAAATCCTCTTACCTGCTGACTCTGCAAGGATCCTGGCCAGCATCAGGCCCAGAGTGGCAATGTTGGCTGCCAGAACCAGGTGATGTTCCTGGGGCAGCAGAAGGGGAAGAGACTTCATCAACACATCCATCAGGGAGGAAAAGCTTTTGTCTCGTCTAGAGAGGAAAAAAAAGAACCCCCAAGGCATTTCCTGAGTGAAGCACCTGAAATGCCAATGTTAGATGCACCACCAAAAATGCAATGAAATTGGGGCTGAAAAAGGAACACCTTTTTCAGGATGGTGTGTTAACAAATCCTCAAGCTCACTGCACAGGGCACCCTTTCTTCCCACTGGCAACCTTATAGCTCTGTTCCTTCCCACAGCTCTGTTACCTGACCAGATCTGGAGCAGTCACGACCAGGTTGAGGAAAATCCCACACATGGTCTGTAGACTCATTTCCGTGCTCGTCAGGGGCGTTGGGGCCGTGGGCTCAGAGGTCAGAACCTCCCACTGATGGAGAAAGTACTCACACAACAGAGCCGGTGCCCCTTCGGAGACCAGGATGTCCCGGGGCTTGTCCTCTGCTGTCAGATGGCAAAAACCAGGCAGCAAAAATCTGGAGGGGGAAAGAAATTTGAACCATGAGGTAGAATGGGTCGAAGCCCTGCATCTACACCCATGCAGGGGGAAAAATGTCTGTGGAATTGGCACTGCAGGGAGAACAGAAAATAGAAAAATACTTGAACAGGGGTCTGCTACAATGCAACAACTCTGTGCGTAAAATACTCACCTCAGAGCATCTTGGGGTAGGGCAGAGCCCTCAGTGCTGCCCAGCTCTGCGTGGGGAAGACTCACAGAGGGGCTGCCCTCCTTGAAAAGCTTCCTGGCATAATGAACAAGGAAAGGCAGGAGCTCACAGATTTCCTGCTTGAGGGAGGATGTTTCTTCTGCCATCCAGGCTCCAAGGACTCGAATGGAGGCAAATATGAAAGGATCTTGTAGCTCCTCTCGTTTAACCTTAATGAAGAAAGTTAGTGTCACTATGCATCGACCTACCACAGGTCTGGAAACCACAGTGGGCCAAGACGCACATTTTGCTCTATGCAGAGACACCCCCAAAGCCTGCTCTTCATTAAAATTCCTGCGTTACCTGTCTCAAGTAGAATATCACAGCTCCAAATGCCTCCTCCATAATCCTCATGAGCTGCATTTTTTGCACCTCATCCAGCAGAGGGTTCTCTTCCCTCAGGCACTCCCGGATCCCCATCTCCATAAGGACATAGCAGGCTGTCACCACTTCTTTCTTGCCCTCCACCTCCACGGGATCCGGCTCCTCCAAGGTCAGGCGGACCTCCACGCAAGCCAAGTTCACCAGCAAGGCGAGGAACTTGCTGCCAGTGCTCCCTGCTGGGATCCACTCTGCCCCACAGGCCTGCACGAGGCCGGCCGCGAGCTTCAGCGCGGGGTCCCGCTGCGACTGGCTGAGTTTGCTGCCCAGAATGTCAGCCAGCCCCTTGTAAACCCTGCGGAGGCACTCAGAGCCCCGCGAGTCCTGCTCGAGCGGAGCTGGCGGGGGGATGAAGTGAGGCAGAACCTCGCACAGCTCGAATTTGGTCATGTCTTCAGCCTCGAGAAAGTCACCGGAGAGCTTGCTGAGCACAGCCAGGAGCTGTGGAGTGTCCCTCTGCCAGCACTTGGCCTCTGCTACGGCCAACAGCCCCACGAGCAGCGCCAGGGCACGGTCAGAGCCGTGACCGCCACTCAGGTAGGCCTGGCACAAGGCAGACACTGTCCCTTTAGTCACCAACTCCCTGGGGCCCCTGGCTGTGGCCAGGACGGCGCTCAGGCACTGGTACGCATCATCGATCATGGACGCGCTGTCGGGGTCGCAGGGGGAAAGCAGCACCTCGTTGAAGGTGGGGATTTTGCTGAGGACCTGGGAGTGCCCAGCCAGCTGCGGGTCGGTGCAGAAGCAGGCGAGCAGCGTGAGGCCGAGGGCGCGGAAGGTGTGCGGGGGGCAGCCGGGCGGCGGCTGCCGGGAGCTCAGCAGCCGGCTGGGGAACGTGAATCCGATCGCCTCGAAGATCTGCCGGCGGGTCTTGGCGTCCACCTCTCCGGCTTTGACCGCTTTGGTCACCTGCGAGACAAACCCGGGCTGAGTGTGAGCACGGCAAGAGGGTTTGCTACACTGACAGGACCAGGCAAACCAGGAGCCCGAACAGCTTTTAATTAGAGCAGGGAAGTACCCAGTGAGGGGGCACTTGGTCCAGGCGCTCACCCAGAGGTTTCCCAGTGTGGCAGCACCCTCTGCACACCCAGGCCAAGGCCAGGCTCCCTCGCTTTGCTGAGGGCAACCCTAAAGCACTGAAGCAGCTAGCTCCGAGCTCCGTATTCCCACCTGCACTCGAGTGTCCAGTGGGTCACCCGGCCTCCCCTTTGCCCGCTCCCGAGGCCACGCCGCGGTTCCTTACCAGGAGCAGCGCCGCGAACTGCTCGCTGTCGTTCCTCGCGTCTCGGAGCACAGCGAGGCACCGCTTCAGCGTGGCGTGTCCATCCCCGGACTCCGAGGCCATGGCCGGAGGACAGGGAGGCGGGGAAACACCGGTGGCGGGGAAACACGCACCGGCGGCGAGGAAACACCAGCAGCCTCCCCTCAGCCCTTTCCCCTAAAGGCGTCGCTGCCGCGATGACGTGCGACCTCTCGACCAATCAGCGCGCCGTTCCCTGCGCCGCCAGCCAACCGCCTGCCGCCTTGTTGGGTGGTGCCCGAAGCCGCCGCCGCGGAACTGTGGGCACATCACCTGTGGCTGCGCGGCCTTCGCGCCCGCCCCGCCCGGTGCTCGCCGGGACCGGCGGCCGTGAGGGGAGGGACGAGCGGCGGGAGCGGACGCTGCGCGGCCCCGGCGCTGCTCCGGCGCGGCACGGCACGGCACGGCACAGATCGGCCGCGGCACGGCGGCAGGCGGCGGTTCAGCTTCCGGGTGAGGGTACGCGGGCACTGCCATGGCCGCGGGGCAGGAGGCGGCGCTGCCCCCGGGCCCGCCGCGCCGGGGCCCTGCCCGCTGCCCGGTGCCCGCCTGAGGAGCCGCCTGAGGAGCCTCGCCATGAGCCCCTGGTACGTAACCCCCGTGGGGGCTCCGGGGTGGGTTTGGCAGCGCGGGGGGCTGAGGGGAAGTTTCCTCAGGGACCTGTTGGCTGAGCGGCCGCGGGTTTGTTTTTCCCCCTTTCGTCCCCCTTCGGAGTTTTCCTCCCGTTCCTGCCCCTCGGGCTGTTGGAGCCGCTGTGGTCTGGCTGTCACAGCGTTCCCTGTTTACATTATTCCCTCTGGATCCTACAGGGCTGGCAGGTTTGGTGCCCTCTTAATGCCTAGCGATGTCCCGTTGCTCCTTAAAAATCGGTAATGTTGAATACGTGCGAGGTAACGGGTGTTTTCGTACCGAATCGCCTTGATGGTGGTTCCGTTTAATTAGCGCGCGAGGCTGTAAAAGAGCCGTTGGCTTCGGAAAGGCTGAGCTGTTGGGCGATCCCTGCCCTGTGGAGCCAAGTAAGAGGCAAAGCAGGGCTCTAGCTCCGTTTTAACTCTGTTTCTGGCTGGCACCAGCCAGCACCGACGTGCCCACGGTGGCATCGCTGGGCACACGTGCTGGGTTTGTCTGTGCCACCCTCATGGTGCTGCTGGTCTGTCCATTCCTGGGGCGTGTGTGACACTGAAACTTCCCCAGTGCCTGTCTGGAATGTATTACGCAATGAAAACTGGGGTCTGGAGGAGGAAGCCACAAGACACGGGCTCTCTGGGGGCTGTGGCAGCCCAGATTTCGTTTTGGCATCATTGATAGTTCCTTAGCAGCAGGTGGACTAATCACAGCAGATAAGACTTTCCTTTTCCTCCACGAGCGCTCTGTGCTGTTGCTGGAGCCATCCAGGAACATTTTGGGTGCCAGGGGATGTTTGGTGTCTCATGCCCTCCGTGTTTCTAGAACCCTGCTGCTGCCCGCAGAGGCCATGGAGAAGAGCTTGGAAGCCAAGTCCAGCATCAGCGCCCGATTCCTGTCACAATACTGCCTGGGAAAAGTTGGGAGGGAGCTGGGAATTGTGCAGCTGTTCTACCTGTGCGCTTGCCTGTGTGCCTTGTGCTCCTCAGCAGGTGAGTCAGCTGCTTTCTCTGGGACACTGTGTGTGGTTTTGTATGATATTTATCCTTCTGGCTTGTTTCAAATATTCTGAAAGTGAATTGGTTTGCTGGTAAATGTTGTAGTTCTGGTTTTGTTTTTATTATTTTTGATTGATTTTTTTTATACCCAAAAACCAAAAGCAATTGGGTTTTTTTAAACCAAAACCAAACAAAACCTTAACAACTACTAAGTGAGCTCTCAAAAGTGTAGTCTGTATCTCAGGGAGAGCTTTCCCTCACCTTGTTTTTTCGCAAAAGGAACAAATGATAATCTGGAAAATATTCTAAGGAATGCTCACAGCAATTTGGAAAGGCAGGAACGTTTTTTAGCCCTCAGGTGTTTAACTCTCTCCCCAAGCGCAGTGTGTCAATAACCTTTATTTGCTCACAGGCAATGTTTGATTTATTTTCTGCTCAAAGTTAAGTAACCAACCTCCTGCTGAAGTAAATAACCAAGTTAGTGACTTGGATGGAAGTTTTCCTTCCAAGGGAAAATCCAATGTAATGGATTGTGTGGCCTTTGGTTTGGGAAGGGGGTTTTGCTTTGTTTCCCAGTGATGTGGATGTATTCTCCAGGCTGTTGCAGCATCCCTGTTGTCTCACTGGACCTTCCAGGACAGTTCCCAGTGGCAGATTTAATTAGGCTAATGAGCTGTGTGGCCTTAATAAGCTAATTTAGTACCTGGAAAGACATATTTGTGTTCCTGGTCCCAGCAAAGGGTTCTCAGCACTGTGTGCTTCCATGGTGCATGTTTCCATGTCCTGTTTCCATTTCCTGTCCTTGGCAATTTCTTGGAAGTTCACAGTTAGATCTCCTGTGTCACTCCTAGGGCATGTTTCAGAACATGCTAATGTGTTTGAGGGCTGCTGTGCTTGGGAGAGTTAAAACCAGGAATCATAGAGTCATAGAGGCTGGAAAACACCTCTGAGATCATCAAGTCAAACCCTTAAGTGAATGAAAATTCCGTTAAATTAAGGGTGTTGCATGTGCAGGAATAAATATAATTATGTGGGCATGGCTACCCTGATGGGGACACTTTTTCCATTGCAGAGTTTTTGTTATTTTGGGCTTGTTTGTGTCGCTCAGGCAGCGAAGTTTGTGAAAATGAGGAATTATGGCTGCCTAGAAATGAGCGTGGTCATGTGGAATTACGCAAGGGGAGCTGTGTTGACATAACTGGCTGACGTGTGGCAGGTTTAAAACTCCACCGAGTCAAGTCTTTAATCATTAACCTGATATCGGGCAGGATCAACTGCCTGAGCAAGTCTGTGAACCTGAGGGTATTAATAGAAGCTGTTCCCTTGTGTTCCGTTCCCCTGCTGCTCAGCAAAGCTGGGATGCTGCATCCCTGGGGCAGGAACTCCTGAGTTCCTGGGAAGAGCAGTGTTTGCTGCACTGGTAGGACAAAGGCAATACGAAGGAGTGACTAAGCACACCCCCTGTGTGTGTGTCTTGTGACTTGTGTGGTGCTGGACTTAGGAGGGAACTTGTCCTCAGAGACGTTCCTGCTTTTCAGCGATTAAATTAAATTGCTGCTTTCCAGAGGTGAAATGAAAGTGTAGACTCAGGAGCTCTGCTTTCTGCCACAGAACTTAGAGCTGGCTGGATGTTCGATGCCCACCAAAGACCACGGAACTTGAAAATGAGAAGTGAAAGTCGGTACATTTCTGTGGAAAATGCACATCTGAAATGCCAGGCTGGTGTGTTAGGAGTTGTCTGTTCACTCCTGTCATTCCTGAGAGTTATCAGAGTTTTAAGCTGTCCATGTAAAGCAATTCATATACCATAGTGGCTAATTTCAAATGAACATGCCCCAGCTGGGCATTAGCAGAGTTCTGGAAATGAAATCTGGTCAAAATATTATTCAAATCTTGTTTTAGCAGAATGTTCTCAGCATGGTAGTGTTGTGTCATCTGGGCTAAGTCATGGCTCTGGCACATCGAGGAGATGCTTATGCGGATTCAGGCTTTACATTTTAGCTGAATAAATATAACTTATAACTATATAACTTATGTTATATAGTGATTTCTCACAAGGGAGATCTTCCCTGGGAACATTTTTCTCTTAAATATGCCCCATTCTGTGCTCCAGTTCTAAGCCTAGTACCAGAAACTGCTGCTGAATTTCACTGATTCTGAATCAAGCCTTAATTTGAGTGTGAGCCAGGGCTGACATCTGAGGAGAGATGGATGAGCAGTGGTCGAGGAGGAGAGATTTTAGGGATGTGGGAAGTAGCACATTTCCCTTGTGTGCAGGAGATATCAAGGGCAGTGCTTCACCTGTAACAGAAAGTGAGGTTTTTAGGCAAAACTGAGCCTGGATGGATAAGATCCTGTTGAAATTCACAAAAATGGTGTTATTCTTTTATTTGTTACTGTTTGTCCTAGTCTGGAGAGCATCTGTGTGTACATACACATGAGTTTTGTGTACACACATTCCATATTCCCTTGTAATTGCAGACCCGTCATGTTGGTGCCAGGTGCATGTCCCTGGCAGTGCCTGTGACACAGGGCTGTCAGTCCAAGCATTTCAAGACACCCACAGGGATCTCTGCTTCCCCAGGACTTGTTCACTGATCTTACATGCATTCTTAACCAGGATATTATAATTTAAATTCAGACTTTATTTTAATAGGTTCCCATTTTTGTTGTGTTCAAGAGCTCTGGTCTTGATAGGGAGCCAGATCTGGAGCATATTCTCCAGCTGCACTACTCCCAGTCCAGCAACATGGTTTGTAAAGTAATCTTCCAGTGACCTGTTATCCCTTGGATGCTGAACACAGCACAAGTGTAACAGTCCCATAGGTCATTAGGCTATTTTTAGGGAGTCCTTAATCTGCAGAGCTCTGAATTTTGGAAGCCTTTAATCCACTGATCCCTGCAAGCACTCTAAATTTTCATGCTAAGAAAAAAAAATCTATATGCAAAGCAGTTGCTGCTTTACTGCGGAGCTGAGGCCTGAAGTAACTTGACTCTTAACAGAAATGATGCCAAATGTTTGGGGGTTTGTATTGAAAAACACTATGGTGGAGCAGGTGGGGAGGCTATGCCTTGCAGACCCCTCTTCTAGAAGGTGTAACAACTTCCCAAGTGGAGCCAATTCAGTCAAAATAAGCAAATTCTTAAGGGTCAGGATGGAAGAGTAAATAATGCCTTTGTACTGTGCACCAAGCCTGTGTCACTGTTTCCAGAGGTCTCCTTCAAGGTAAGCCTTGGGCAGCGAGGCAAGGTTGTTACTGGTTACACTAAGGAACTGCACTTGGGATTTCTGGGTTCAATTTCTGTCCCTAAACTTGCTGTTTGACCTTGGCCTTGCTGCTCAGTCTGTGTCTTGCAGTCTCCTCTGAGACAGGAGTGTTTCTGTCTTCACGTCTGTTGTAGATGGCTGTAACTCCATTACTCTTGGAAAGGGTGGTGGTCCCTTAGGTGGGAACAGCAGATTGTTGCTTAAAATCTCGTGTAAATATTGGATACTGAGGCCAGGTATAGATTGAGAAGCCCCATTTACTCTCCTGTACCCTCTCTCCTGCATTACTCCAGTGCCCTGAATTCTTCTTGACATGAGTGATGAAAATCCATTGTCCGCTGGTTTAAAGGACTGAGAATTGTCTGTTTGTCATTTCCCAGAAGCAAACTGGAACGGGTCTAAATGTGAGCTGGTGAAGATCCTTCCTGGTGGCCATATGAGGTCGTGGGCAGATCACCATTTGCAGCTTCTGGAAGGGTTCCACACTCTGCAGTCCTGCCAGGCCGCCTGTTGCCAGCGCCCCACCTGTGATGCCTTTTGGTTCTTGGAAAACATGTGCATCCAGGTGAACTGCACTGAGCCTGGCACGTGTCAGCTCAACAGGACTGGCTTATCGGACTCTGTTTTGATGTTTTTAAAGAAATCAAAAAGCACAGAGCACTTGTTAAACTTTCAAATGGAAGGTGATCTGAAGACCTTGTTTCACAAGTGGTTGGACTGGAACATCCCTGTCCAGAGGAAAAAAAGACTGCGGAGATCATTCCAGAAGCGGAGCCTGGCAGGTGACGGGGTGGAATTCCTGACCAGGGATCCAGCAGTGAGCTTCAGCAGCGAGGCTGCAGCCAAAGCACCGGGCAGCAAGTCCAGCAGCCACTGGAGTGAAGCAGAGCGCTCAAAAGATCAAGTGCTGAGGCACTTGGTGGCAGTCAGAGCTGCTCCTGAGAAAGAAAATCAGAAGCAAGAGTTGCTGAAAAATGGACAGAATCCAAGAAAGCAGAACCCCAAAAGCCCGTTCCCTCCCAGGAGCACTAATGTGACCAGGTCAAGGGATGCTGATGGTGACTTGATCCCGGTAAGTGTGATTGTTGAGGCTGGAGTGGGGCTGCCTGGGACTGTCCTCCTCCTCGCTCTGGCTTTAGGTAGATTTTTGACTTGAAACTGCCCAAGTGATGGGATACCTTTTCAGGATACCTGTGTTCAGCCTCCTGTCAACAAGGCAGGGCCAATGGTTTGGGTTTTAGTTTGGTTTTTGGGGGTAGGGGTCCCCTCTTGCCTTTTCTTAGCTGGGATAAACTGTCTTTGGGAAGGTGAAGGGAGATGGAGTCCATGATAATGCTTATCCTCCCTGTAATCACACAAAGTGCTTGCCAGAGGAGAAGGAAAGGTGAGATGTGATGCCAGTGGGAGGTATCTGGGAGCTGAAAACTGTTACCTGTAAAAGTACCTCTTCAGATCCACACAATAAAATAAGGTGTTTTCCTTTGAGCGCTGCATTCAGACAGTTACATATATTATTTTATAGACTCATGCATAGAGCTCCCAGTGTACTTTGATGTCAGTCTGCTTGCTTGACTTGGCCTCTTACTGCCAACTTTTTTGTTCTCTTTTTGAAGAATGTTCAGCTTCTCAAATCCACCAAAGCTTACCTTGGCACTGGGTGAATGAAATCAGTTTAGTCTCCAGTCCAGACACACACAGTGTTAAGCCAGCAAATCTCAATGTTAAAGAGAATTTGGCACGTTTGAAGTGTTAAGTGATGTTTGTATTTTAACATCTGTAAATAACTTTTTAAGCCCTTACCATACAAAAAAGCCCGTGCACTTGTGATGGTGAAGTAAAAAGAATTTGACTTTGTGAAACTGTTCCTTAAACAGCTTCTGCTGTGTTTCAAGGATTTGGCACTGTACAAACCTGATGCCTCTGTTTCTGTAGATGTGAGTGAATTTGTTTCTCCCCCTTTATTCAAACCTTGGTTGCAGATAGGGCTGGGACTGGCCTGACTCACCACCCTGGAGCAGGATGTGGCCAGCAGCCAAGGGACAGAGCTCCAGGGCGGCCTGGGTGGTGTGTGAAATCAGGCACTAAAGCTTCACAAATGTTTGATTTTTCAGAACCCCACAGCATTTAGGGCTGACTTGAGGGCTCAGCTTTCTCTCTCTCCCCTGCAATGCTGCAGCATTTCCACCCTCCCTGTTCCTTCCTCCTGCTAATATTTGAGCTGTGCAGGGTTGACCCCATTCTTTCAGGTGTTACACATGCGAGGAGATGTTTTCACAGCCACTCTTAAATGTCTTCTCTTGCTCTTGTGTAATGGCTGTTTTATCTCCCTGCCTGTCAGGGTTGCATTCAGAGTTGTCATATTTTTACTGTCCAGTGCCTGTCTAGTAAACTGGTGACAAATATGAAATTCCATGGAATAATTAGTTTCTGAATAATGCTGAATATCCAGGATTTCCCATCTTTAGGAAGTGCTGCCTTTGTCATGACTGTGCACTGTTGGATGTGTGCTGGAGAAAGGTTTTTATTTTCCTTGATGATTTTACATGGAAGAAAGTTCGTATCTCCTAACAAAATGCAGGTTCATCAAAATAAACACTCAGTAAAATATATTGGCTGTGATGGAATTCATGACAGAATCTCACTTTTAAGGTTTAGGATAGAGTGTTTGAGGAGGTGGAAGAATTAAAATATCCAGATGGGCTAATTCCTGGATTATTGAACCATCCAACTTTACCTGCAAAATACAAGGCCAGTTCTGCAGCTGTCCTTGCACTTCTGATCCAGGAGCAGTTTAATTTAGGCCCAGGATATGACATTGGAGGCTGTGTTCTTGGGGCACGGCCAGCCTTGGCAGGAGGGAGATTTTCCAAGCTGGGTTGGTTGTGGGGCAAAATAAAGTTACACACATGCTGAAATCAGGGGAATTTGTCCCAGTCCATGGAGCACATGCTCAGGAGGTGTTTAATATGCTGGGTGTTTAATACTGTTCTTCGGGAAGCTTTGGAAGATGGGCAGAGTTCTGGATCATACTGACTGTTCATACCTGGGAGCATCAAACACCTGAAGTGGGAAAGGACATTTGACACCAAAGTGGTTCTTAACTCCTCCCTAAAAGGGGAGAGAGAAGGGAATGTGAATCGTCTCTGCTGTCCATGAGCGTTGAATGTGTAAATCATTTCCTTTGCTCCTACAGACTCAGGGAGAAGGCGAGGGAGAGTTTAGGGAAAACATTGCCCTGTGGGTTTAATTTTCCTCTTGCAGTTCTGGTGGCTCCACAGCCACCTGCAATGGCAGTGCTAATGTGCAGTGAGCATTAATTTGTGGGTTTACTGTACCCATGCTTTGGAACCAGGATAAACCACAGTGCATCCCACTCATCAACCCTTAACTAAGGAAGAGAAATCTGTGCTTTTCCTTTAAAGCAAGTGATGTTTTTCAGGCACTTTTTCCTGCCTTGTTGTAGAATTACTTGTCAGTTTTAAAATACAGCAATGCATTTCACGGCCTGTCAGGAGAAATACTGAAGTGGAGCACTGCTGATGAGCACAGCTGCAGCAGCACTGCAGCAGTTCTGCCGGCAGACTGGGAAAGGCTGGAGGCAGGAGTGTTGCAACAGAGCCAGAGAGCTCATTCCTGCCCTCACATCAGACCCCCTGTCTGGCTCTTGCTGACACACTTCCTGCTAGTGCTGGCTGCTTTTTACTCCATGAGGAACAAGAAAAGGTCTCTTTTCACTGCCAGCACTAACTCTGTAATGGTTTGTGACATTACTCACATTTTTGTATCAAAAGAGTCTTCACAGACATGGCACTTAGTGCAGACAAGGGCACCATCTAAGGTGAAAAGAGCCCATTTGTCCCAGGCCAAAGGCATTTAGGGGTCAGAATCCACAGTCTCATTCACTCAGGCCAACGTGCTACTTCTCTCTGTTTTCTAAGCCAGTAAGATAGGACAGCTGGCAAACATCTACTCTCCTCGCCGTTTATCCCCAAGACCAAAATCCTGTTCTTTGCTTTAAAGAATTCCGAGTTATGGAGCAAAGATAAGAAATGTCTCAGCTCAAAAGCATTAGAGGCATTTTTGACTGTTATGTTGCCCCAGGCAGAGCTTATCTAATTCGAGCTCTTCACAGACATTTGGCTGTCAATTCATCCTAAGACTTCTGGAAGGAAGAGGATCCCTCTTAACTGTAAAGTGGGAGGTTTTTAGGCATTAAAAGTAAGTTAAGGAAGCATCCAGCTCACTGGAAATGTTACCAAGCAAAGCGGGGACTCTGCTGTGGCCAGAGGGTGGATGTTTGTGACTGTTTTTCTTGTGACCCTTCTGGGTTGATTCTTGAGAAGGAAAAAGTGATTTTCTGCTCCTGTACTTTTTCTAAAGCTTCTGTTCCATGTATCTTAAGTTCCTGGCTGGCTGTTCCCCTCTTGTCCTGAACTTTCTCATGGTGAAAGGGAGTCAGTCCCCTGAGTTGGCCGGTTAAGAGTGGGTGGAAGATGATACAGGTTGGGACAACCAGCTGCCCTGAGGCCACCCAGGAAGAGCAGCATGCCAGACTTTGCCAGCGTGGATTCCAAAGAATTCCTAGTTTTGTTAAAGTAAGCCCATTAACAAGTAACCAAATAAAGAAAACCAACTTATGTCTGTAATGCTAACAAATAGTGTTTGTTTTGTTGGTGCATAAAGCTCAGATGTTAATCAAACAATTGGTTTAAAGTCTTAGACAGAAAGCAAGCTGAGATATGGTGAGAGAAACTGATTTGCCCAGGGCTGGAAAAAAACAACCCTGCAGAGAAGCCTTCAGTGCCTTTCCTGCTGTTCCTGGCTCGGCTGCTCAATGTGGGCACCACGGCTTTATTTTCACAACCCACATTTAGTGTTTTCTAAAGCCCAGCCCATTTGCTGACCAAGATGTTGCCCACCGTGGTCTGAAGTGTTTTCGCAGTTCCTGTTTCCTGGACCGAATGCCAACAAGCTTGAGAGTATTTCCTCCAATATGAGCTTTTGGATCACTCCTTTAACAGGGAATAGTAGTGGGAAATTCAGCTCCAAAGCACTTTCCGTGTCAAAGATGGTAAATTGTTCCATTTTAAATATTTAGCAGATGCTCTCAAAATAGAGTTAGAGCAATGAAATGTGCTACACACGTGGACTTCGTGGTGGAGGGTAAATTGTCAAGAGCATTGCCTGTCAGGCAAGAAACTGGAACAGGACTAGGTCCTGTAAAAGGAATTTTCTGATGAAAGAAAGGAAATTGTTCCTGCCACTCTGATCATTTTCAATCAAGTGGCTCATCCTGTGGGGCTGTGAGGAAACTTTGTGCCCGCCAGCTCCACTCCCTGGCCCAACAGCATCTCCTGGGGCCTGCAGGCAGGGAGCTGTGCCGGGTCACCTTGCTTTGAAGAGAGATTCTGAAATAAATTTCCTCTTGCTGCAACGATTCAATTATTACATAAAAATGCCATTGCAATCCTCCTGCTTCATGCTGGCCAACTGCACAACTTTAGGAAAAGGAAATCACGGCCAAAATGAATGAACTCCAGTTTCTGGTCCCTGTTTTTGGGGTCTGTCTTATCCCACCTCACTGTTCTCTTAGCTCCTCTTGCTGCAGTTTTGAACCTGGATCTTCTGTTGTATTTGCCACATCAACAGCCCTGGTACTGCTGTAGTTAAAACTGGTGTTCAGCTGAGCTAGAAATGTCATGTTTGCTCTGGAGGAATAACGTGGAGAAACAGTTCAGTAGAGAAAAGATGAAGCAGTAAAAAAATCCTGCTTCTGGGAAAAACAAACCAGGGACTTTTCAGCCTAAGTGTGGGGGAGGTGGAGGGTGACTTAGAACTGACGTTTGATGTTCAAGTCAAAGTCAGACAACTTTTTCCTTTACAGATCCAGCCAGGAACATCTGCACCAGACCCATCAGTGTTGACTACGTTCTCCAGTCCTGTGGCACAGGGCTTGACATCCCTAGGGAAGACTGAGAAGCCTGGGCAGCCCAACGATGCTTTGGCCCACCCTCACTCCTCCGAGGCGTTGCCCACAGTCAGCCCCGTGCCGGTGAAAAGCACAGCCCAGACACAGGCAGCTACTTCTGTGCCAAGTGCAGCTCCCACAAATGGCAGTGTTCCTACAGCCCAGACCACCACTGCTGTGTCCCCAAGCACTGCTGCCACCGTGCCAGGTGAGGACACTCAGGGCTCTGGCAAATGTCACCGCTTCAGGGTTTGGTGACAAGCCTTGGCAGCAGGAGATAATGCTGGTGCCTTGGAGAAAGCACTGGTATCTCTGTGTCAGCCCATGTGCTGCTCAGACCCCAGGAACTCCTGAGGTCTGGGAATGGGGCTTGGCCATCATAAATCTGCACCTGAGGACAGCTGGAAAGGAATGGGGATGTCTTAATTCCCAAAGAGAGAGAGGTGATGCAGGGTAGAGTCCTGGGAAGTGTTTTACCAGTAGCCTTGGCACGCTGTTGTCAATCACGTTGAGCTGAAACCTTAATGTCTGCTCAAAAAGGGGTGTAACTGATTATTTTCTGTCCCTGGAGTGTCACTGCGCTGTTCAGGCGTGGAGAACAGTGTTCTTGGCTCTCAGCCCATGCTTTGTTGTGCAGCGGAGTGATGTTTCTGTTCACACTGCTATTTCCTAAAACAGACTAGTGAAAATGTATAAAAGCCCAAATGCCCTTTGGCAGCTCTGTTCCCTCAGCCAGGCCATCAGCTCTCCCTGTAGGGGTGGCCATGGGCAGGGAATAGTGTGTACGGGTCGTGTGGTGTCTCAGAACTCAGTTAATCCAGTCTGCTGAAGCATTCACAGCTGATTTTCTTTTGAATTTAGGGTTCCTTTCCCTTACAAGGGAACAAATGGAAAGTGTAAGGGAAGTGCTGCATCCAAAGACGTGTTTGGCAGGAAGCTCATTGGCTGCTTGTGCTAACAAGTAATAATTTTTTAAGGGCTTACCCCAGCTAAAACTGGAAAATACACTTTAAACATCTTCATTGGCTTGTGTTGGAAGGACAACATACCCAGGGCCTCCTGGTTTTGCTAACATGATGTAAAAAGTAGTTTTTCCAGGCTTCCAAGTTTTTCCAAGGGTTTCTGTCTGTTTGTCTGGGTTTTGTTTTTATTTTTGACTACAGAGATCTGATTTCTTTTTGCCTTAGAACTCTTTGCAGCTGAAAGACCAATGGAGCTATAATGTCCCACGATCTGCAATAATTGGGAGTGGAAAAAAAGACTGTTAATTCCAGTAGCTAATAAACATGAAGATAGATGATAGATGGGTAGATAGGTAATAAAGATGGAGGAAAAGCTAAATGTTTAAGGACTTCTTTCCCCATCATTTTTTAACTTAATTTTTGTGCATACCTCTGAAACATTGTCTTTGACAGGGTCAAAGTAAGGAAAGCAATTTAATTCTTGTTTTCTATGCATAATTCCCAGGCCCAGTAATAAAAAGACAAACATAAAGCAAATGGGAAGGGAAGGGTGAGGAGCCTGAGAGGTGCTTTTAAGAAATATATTCTAGTTTCTGGTTACCTTAATGCTAATGAAAAGCAGAAAAAATGTGTCACCAGCCATAGTTTTCAAGGTTACTCTGTAGTCTATAAAAACAGACTACCTGTCAGCTTATTTGAAATGGAATGGAAAGAAAATTCTTAAGTGGGGGTGGAAAAGAAAATAAAAATAGAAGGACCAGGTTTGTATTTTGAGCTTCCCTAGTCAGTGTTGCAGCTATGCAGGTTTAAAAAAATTCTCTTAGCCCTCAAGCAGTTCTTCAGAAAAGAAATTCTGTGGATTCTTCATATATTTGTGAAGGTATGTATTTGCAGTTTGGAAATACTGTTTGTCTTGCTGTGCCTGCAGCAGGGTTCTCTGCCAAAAACCTGTCAGGTAAAACCCTCCCCATCCTGCTGGACCTGGGTGAAGAGATACCCCTGTGCAGGGCCCGAGGGCCACGTTTCAGTATCTGCAAAGAGAGAAGTGAGTGAATAATTCTGGGCTTATCTTACAATTATAACCCCCCCCATTAGCGCTTTTTGATTAACAAGGAGAGCAAAACCTGAAATGGGAGCTGTTTGCAAAATACACCACTGGTAGCTGGGTTTTATTTCATGAACTCTGAAACCAAAGTGGTTTTACGTGTGTATTTAATTTTTTTTTCCTGTTCCTCTTCCCATTCTGTGTTTATCCCTCTCAGTTACAAAGGAGCTGGTAGTGTCTGCTGGAGACAGCGTCGAAGTGACCCTGCCAAAGAATGAAGTTCAGCTGAATGCCTTTGTGCTTCCTGAACCACCACCTGGTAAGGGTTCCCTGGGAATTCTGCTAAGGGATTGGGGTGTGGAATGGCAAACAGGCATTATATACAACATTAAATAAGGACAGCCCTGAAAATGTCTTTTGTCAGAGAACGCTTTCCTGTATAAATTTTTCATTCTCTGCAATTACCTCATGGTGCCTCCTAAAGACAACAGTGAGACACAAAAAAATGGAAAGTGCTACAAAATCCATACGCTTGGGAGATGACCCATTCTTAGAGTGGTGTGTGAGGAAGCAGTGGATCTTCAGCATCAGTTCTTGATACATGCTGGTAGGAACTGAGCTGTCTTAGTAAGTGGTCCCTCATTTGGTGGATTGAAATCTGCTTTGGGGGCTTGGCCTGCTGAGCAACACATTTCTATACACTCCTCGTTTCATTTGCAAATTGTTGGCAGGTACTTGTAAAGTTCTTATCTTAACTCTGTCCACAGTGGCAGTGGGAGCTGCAGAGGAGGGGCAGGTGTGGTCTGTGTTGTGCAGCAGCAGGGCTTGATTTGTTCCTGTTCAAAAACCACTGTTGCGTTGTATCTGCAGGATTTGAGGTGTGATAAGGCTTTTCTCTCTTATTATTCTGTAGCTGTGATTGTTCCAAAGCTCTTTATGGCCTTAAAGGCTGAAAGATGGGTTTTGGCTCCAGAGGAAATGAGTTTAGAAGCACAGATTGTCTCTTTTCCTGGGTATATTCCCAAAAAGCCGCAGCCTAAACTCCAAGCTGTCTCATTTCTCCATAGTGCAGCAGAATGTGCCTTGTAAATGTTTAATACCTTTGCAGTTCTTTGGAATGGCAGAAAGGCAGGCTTTGAAAATAAACATCTGGACCTTTTTTTCTTAAGGAACCACATATTCCTATGAGTGGGAATTGATTACTCATCCAAAAGACTACAGTGGAGAAATGGCAGGGAAGCACTCCCAGACCCTGAAGTTGTCTAAGGTAAAGCTTTTGCTTCTTCCTCTTGTGTTAAATGCCAGGTGGAGGAGATGGGGACCCTGGCATCCAGGAAAGACTTGTATGGGATTTCAGGATGAATAGGAAATTGCATGATGGGCAGGCAGCCAACATTTGACTGCAAGCCCTCTTCTAAGGCTCTTACAAAAAGGAGATTGATCTGGCACAAGGAAAAGAATCAATTGATTTCAGGATGTACAAGCTGCCTACAAGCAGTGTGACAAGGCACACAAATAGCATAATTTGACAGTGACACAAGGATGGGAATCTTCCTGGAACTGTGTGCTGGTCTGGCTAGGTCTGAGCCACTGAGAGAGAGACTTGCTGATTCCATTAATGAGTGGAATACCTTGTAGCACGTCCCTGGCTCTGCTCTTAAGACAAGCTTCAACAGGGAAAGGGTTGCCAGTTCCTGCATGTGGGGATTCTTAACAAGGAAATGGCTTTAAGGACTGTGAGTATGGAGTTCTGTGTTGGAGACATTCCTTTGAGCATCTTGGATTCTGTTGCACTGTAAAAAAAATTAAAATCTACAGGCCTCAGTCAGGATATCACGTAGAGCAAAGCCCTTCAAAAGGAATGTGCCTGTCTCTGTCAGGATTTCAACCTTTCGGGTATGATGATTGTTGTCCAGAACCTGGTCCTTCACCCTCTCATTTTGGCTCAGGAGTGAATGGGGTGACTGCCTGGCTCACAGAAGGAAGAGAAGAAACACTTTCATTTTTAAAAACACACAAGAAGAGATTTTCTTTTTACATGCAGCCTTTCTCATCTCAAATGCAATCTGCTGGTACAGATTCCTATAGCCAGACAACCTGAACTAATGTCTTCTATCTCTCTTCTGTTTGCTTGTTGCTGGAAAATAAAGCTTGACTGACAATCCCGTGGCAGAGAGAAATATGAGTCTTTGGTTTCTGCATAGCCATTGTAAACTAAAAGATGTGTAATACTACTTTGGCCTGGAAACCATCCTTTGCTGTGCATGCAGAGGCTGAAGCATTATTTCTTGGGTGCTCCTGCGCCAAAGCACAGGAACTTGACCTTCCAATAGCTCCTGACAAGGTGCTGCCAACCTGCAGGTAACCAATCCTTTGTGTTTGCTTCCAGCTGACTGTTGGTCTGTACGAGTTCAAAGTCGTCGTTGATGAGGAGAATGCGCATGGAGAGGGATATGTGAATGTAACAGTGAATCCAAGTGAGTGGTGGGACTGGATTTTTCCTTGTCTCTGACAAGCCATGACATTCCTATCATGGACTTTGCTTTAATGTACTTTTTAGATGGCCTGTGTAAAGAGACCACCACAGGTTGCAATAAAACCCTTTTATTTTTCACACTTCAGCAAGACTTTTTCTACCACTTTCGTGGGCAAAGAAGGACTCTTGCACTCCCTAAATTAGCAAGAGTGCATGGCTGGCCTTCTGGGTGCTGTGAATGATCATTTCCTTATAAGCAGTGACTCTGCAGCTGGCAGCTTGCAGCGAGACCACTCATTTTTCAGAGCAGCAGCCAAACTTCAGCAAGAGACTGTAGGTGCTGCTCTGTTAGAATGGTCTGTACTTGACTGCTTGACGCAGTATGGCAGAGCTGATGCAGTGCATCCTTTTCCAGAGCACTGGTGTGGTGGCAGTTCACCTCCTTGGTGTTTCAAATCCCTTTTGTCACTGATACTGAATCACTGTCACTGCTAGTTTTGCAGCTCCTTGGACAGGGCTTTCTGTCAGGATCTGCCTGGAGTGTCCTGGTAACAGCTGGGTTGTTGTTGCAGAGCCCCGGGTGAACCAGCCTCCTGTTGCCATCGTGTCCCCACAGTTCCAGGAGATCTCCCTGCCCACCATTTCCACGGTTATCGACGGCAGCCGTGAGTACCTGCAGCTTTCAGAGCAGCTTTAAGGCTGGTTTGTGCATTTGGTTCTGGGCTGGCCCTTTGCATAAAGTTTAAGAGAAACTGGGACACTCTCAAACACAGTCCAGTGAAAAGAATCAGCCTTTCTTGCCAGGAGAGGGGAACACACACAGCAGCACATCTTTGTGTTCCCTAATGAAGGGCACTGGCCCGAGCCAATCTCCTAAAAAAGACAAAGCTCTAGAGGTTGCTGCTTAGAGCAAAAAAATAATTACTGTCTGTCAGAATTACTGGGCTCTTGCGTTAAGCTTTAAACATGTTAGTTAATGTCATACCTCCTTCAGTGATCCTGGCCTGCACCAGAGCTTTTCAAGAGTATCTTTTTATAAATTCAGGTTGGTTTACACCCAACTAGCATTGATTTGTTACAGTTTGGGTGTCTGAGCATAACAGGGACTCTGGTCTTGGACCAACAGTGCCTTTGCCCACTAAGCCCAGGACTGAAGTAGGGACTGACCATGTGAGCTCTGAGAAACAGCATTTTCCAATTCCTTGCATGTGTGTTTTCTTCCCTAATTAAAACAGAGAGCACTGATGATGATAAAATTGTCAGCTACCACTGGGAAGAGCTGAAGGGTCCCCTGCGGGAGGAGAAAGTTTCCAGTGACACTGCCATACTGACACTCACCAACTTGGTGCCTGGGAATTACACGTTCAGGTGGGTTACACCTGGCAGAGTTGAGCAGTTCTCATCTAAAAGTAAAGTGTATGAGATTCCTGAAGTGTTCATCTGGTTAAAAAAAACCCCAAAAGTACAAAGCAGGGAGAGAACTCCATTTTGTGATGTTCTCTCTCTCCAGTCGTGCACTTTCAGGTCGTTTTGTAGCTTTTTACTTCAAGAGAGATAAGCTGTCCAGCTACTTCTTATTCTTTACTTGTAGCCCTGGTTTATGATGGCAGAAGGGAAGGAATGGTCTGTCAGGCTGCAAAATGTCTCTTGAAATGTCAAATCTCAACTCTTTGGGTGAAGGCTTAGGAAGAAATGCAGTCCTCAAATCCAATTTTTAAATGCAATGTGTTTGGCCCAGATAACTGAATGAGGCCTAATGGTTTTATGCAATAGAGAGCAGCTGATTTTACCTCTATGTTTGTTTCTGTGTTTTTCCTTTGGCCTGAGTTTTAGTGTGATGTCCTTCAGTGCATCAGCAAATCTATTTAAAATAAAATAAATTAGAGTACCTGTAACTGAACAGTTTCCTCCGCAGCAGTTGGTATATGTACTAATCAGGTCCGTGTTCAGATCTAGATTTAGCAAAAAGCAGCTCTATTTTGTGGTACCAGCCTACCTTCTGCTTTTCACCTTGGAACTGGTTGGTGGATTTCAAGTGAGAGAGGGATGTGACTGTTGAATTTCTTGCATCACTGAGACTGATAATTGGGCATTTGGAGGAAATTTCTTTTCAGAAAAAGTGAAGTTGCCTCAAACTACAGGGTGTTTTTCACTCCTGATAAAAACTACTATCCTGCCTTTAAAAGTGCCTTAAGTTCTGACTCTTTTGTTGTGTTTCAGGTAACCCCAGCCACTGTTCTGTGTTCAGCTCACCATGACCCTTCACTGCTTTCACTTCTTTTCCCCTCTTTTCAGTCTCACAGTCGTGGACTCAGATGGTGCCAGCAACTCCACCACTGCCAACCTGACTGTGAACAAGGCAGTGGATTATCCCCCGGTGGCAAATGCAGGCCCAAACCAGGTGATCACCCTGCCCCAGAACTCCATCACGCTCTACGGGAACCAGAGCACGGACGATCACAGCATCGTCAGCTACGAGTGGCTGCTCAGCCCCAACAGCAAAGGGAAGGTCATGGAGATGCAGGTCAGTGCAGGTCTCTGCTCTTCCACCTGGACTCCTCATTAACTGGCTTTTTATCTATGATCAAGCCATTTTTAATTGACTGTTAGCAAATGTCTTTTACAATCCTACAAAGCAACCATATGATGATTAAGTATTGAAATTAAATCCACATGAAGCTGGTATTGGCTTAGTGGTTGAGCTGGTACACCAGCCTAGCCACTGGTTTTCACTGGCACCATTTCCTTTCTTCAGCTATGCAGTTTGAAATCCTGCTGAAGAAGGAGGATTGAAAGAGTTGAACCTTGGAGTATAAACTTTGCTGATATTGGCCAGACACTCCTCAGTCCCAAAGGCTGGAACTTGTTTCCTTGTCATCATTTTTCTTTTATAGATTATTACTTCTGCCAAATTTATAGAATAAGAAAGTCCATGAATTGGATTCACAGTGTTTGGGATTTGCACAGGGCTCCCCAGAGGTTTTGCTGGAGTTGGAAACTGTTGAATCCCAAAAGGCCTGAATGCCTGTATGGCATTACTCGTTATGTCCCCCAAAAGTGTCCTTGTAGCTGTGCATAAATTCAGCTGTAAGAGCTTTGCACGCTGAAGTGGCACAGACTCCTGGCCCCATACCAGGAGTTGGTAATAACCCCCTGGAATCTGCTGGTAATAGTTATTTTAGAATCAGAGTCCTCCGAGTGAGGATTGTTTTTAATCCGTGACTGTGTTTTCCCTCAGGGGGTGAGGACACCCGTCTTGCAGCTCTCTGCAATGCAGGAAGGTGATTACACCTACCAGCTCATAGTGACTGATTCTGCTGGCCACCAGTCCACTGCAGAGGTCACTGTGATAGTCCAGCCAGGTAAGCTGCCTTTGCCTGGCTTTGCTGCCTCCATTCCAGGGGTTAGAGGTGAGCAGCAATCTGCCAGTAAACTCTAGATCTTATGGTAGCTCTGTGCTGCTTTCAGAAAAGCTGCTCTAATTTAGGACCATTCTGGGCTGGTATATTGGAGCAGTGGAGCAGTACTTAAAGAATGAGAGCAAAATTTAGAATAACTCATTTCATTGCATGTGTTTGAATGAAATGCTGATTGGAATTCTTAACTGCTTGCAACCTCACTATTTAAGTAGAAGGTAGTGGGCAAGAAAGATAGTGAGGATCGTGGAGAAAAATCTTAATGGTGGGGTTTTAAGCTCCACCTTTATGGCATGTGTACAAAAAATATCACATCCTCTTTCAGAAAACAACAAGCCCCCCAAAGCAGATGCTGGTCCAGATAAAGAGTTGACTCTTCCTGTGGACAGCACCACTCTAGATGGCAGCAAGAGCTCGGATGACCAGAAGATAGTCTCCTTTCTTTGGGAGAAAACACGGTGTGTCTCACCTTCCAGAATGTTCTTGTGGATCCAAATCTTTCATTTCAAACAGGACACACCCCCACATACCTCCCTTGTGTTCAGTCCCAGTCACATTAGGTCTGACAAGCTTTACCAGTGACCCAGACAAGACAAGGATTTATGTTCAATGAGAGAGAGGTGGAGTTTTGTTTGAGCATGAGGAATAGCTTTGCCTTCATCTCTAGGCCTGCCTCCCACTCTCATTGTGGCTGTGGCTCAGCTGTGTTCTTCACAGCGGTGGAATTTGGTCTTGGTCTTGTGGAGTGACTGACTCTTGTAATCCAGAAACTAGAGAGCCTCCTAACTCATGCTTTTGCAGCTTGTTTGATGCTTTTGCAGTGTTCTCTTCTCATTGTCGTGCTTCCCATCAGAATATAAATTTCCTGAAATACTTTAGGGAATTCAGAAAAAACCCTATGAGCAACTTGCAGTAGCTTTTGCTGTTTGCTAATGCAATGTCTCTGCAAAGCTCTTATAAATGAAGGACTGTTTTTGCTCTACACCTTTTCTTTACTAAATTGACTCATTGTGCAGTTCATGAGCCAGTTTTCTGAACAAAACACTTTTTGTGTTAAACCACCAGAAATGATACTTTTTTTCTCAATGCTGAACTTACTCTTTCGATTATCTTGTGTAACTGGAGAACATAATTTTACTTTCTGTCATGGACACAATTTCCAGACATCTGTCTGTTTGCATGCCCATAAACTCTGCTTGAGCCTGAGCCTCCTGTTTGGAGTGAGGCCACCTCCTGTGCTCTGTGCAAAGTTTAAACTGATCAAAACCCCTTGAAAAGGTCAAAAACTGAACAAGACCCCCTGTGTTTTGGTTAGGGGTCCAGATGGTGTGAAGCTGGAGAATGCCAACAGCAGCATTGCCACTGTCACAGGCCTCCAGGTTGGGACATACGAGTTCACTCTGACTGTGAAAGATGAGAGGAACCTGCAGAGCCAAAGCTCAGTCAACGTCATTGTCAAAGAAGGTACATCCATCCATGAGCAGAGCTCAAGTCTCTGATCATTTCAAAACCTGTGTTCAGAGGCCCAGTAAGAGTGAGGAATGGGGGGCAATAATGTGGAGAGCACTGAAATGGACTTCCTTACATCAGGGGTCTGCCTTTTCTTCAGCTCAATCATGCAGTGTTTCCCTTCTCTTCCTTGGGGTTAGACAGGGATTTCTGGGTTACACAGGAGATGTAATGCAGTTATTTCTGATTGGGCATAACCAGATCTTTCTCCAACTGCTTTCTCTCTGTTTATTTAGAGATAAACAAGCCTCCCGTTGCAAAGATTGCTGGTAACGTTGTCATCACTTTGCCCACAAACACAGCGGAGTTGGATGGATCCAAGTCCTCTGATGATAAGGGGATTGTCAGCTACTTGTGGACCCGGGACGAGGGGAGCCCTGCGGCTGGGGTGAGGTTTCTTTTGTGAAGCATCCCAAAAGTCAGTGCAAGGTAGCACAGACAGGTCCTGAGGAAATGTAAAGCTCGTTGTTGTGCTGTTACCTTGGAGCGATATCCTGAAGTATGGTGATGTGTCATGATAGTTTGATCCTTTGTTTCCTCAGACTTACTTTGTTCTGCCTTCCAGGACGTTTTAAATAACTCAGACCATCATCCTGTCCTCCTCCTGTCCAATTTGGTAGAAGGAACCTACACGTTTCACCTCAGAGTAACAGATGCCAAAGGAGAGAGTGATGTGGAAAGGACCACTGTGGAGGTCAAACCTGGTGAGTCTGGCTTTAATCTGTACCACATTTGCCTACAGCTCTCTGGATGCAGTGTTCTAGGATTAAAATGTGTTGTCCAGTTCAGCTCAGAACTGTAAAAGTCAAAAGTTCTGGGGGATGTGATTCTTTTTTCCTGTGGTTCTTGGGGGCTGACTTTCACTGCTTGATGTTACCTGTGAGAGTCAGACTTATATCCCCTCCTACAGGGCCAGAAACATTCTGGAAAGATACTAAAACCTGCCTTGTACTCAGGCTGTTAAATAGAAACTCTGAAGATCTGTATTATCTGTGTTCTCCCTAGATCCTAGGAAAAATAACCTTGTGGAGATAATTCTGGATGTTAACGTGAGCCAGCTGACGGAGCGGCAGAAGGGGATGTTCATCCGGCAGATTGGGGTCCTGCTGGGGGTCCTGGATTCAGACATCACAGTGCAAAAGATCCAGCCCTACACTGAACAAAGGTGGGATTCATCTGGGAGGGAGCACTGAGGTGGATTACTTGAGGGTTTGGTAAACCAAGGGCTGTTTCCTCTGGAGAAGCAGTTTGGACAATCAGAACGTGTGGAGTTGTTGCTTAACATTGATATTCCTGCTTGCTCAGGTCAGAGTTGCCAAGCAGGTCTTGAGTATCTTTCCCCTCTGGAGATGGTGCATTGTCCTTGAAAACTGCTGTTGCTAATGTCTTTTCCCTTCAAACCTGTAATATAAGAACTAATCTGATTTGGTTTTGAAAATTGTGGAGATTGTTTGAAGGGTGTTCTGCAGCTGTGGAGAAATAACAGGGCCTGGTGCAGGAGTTTGGGGAGACACTGACCCCACACCAGAGGTGGTGTGTAACAATCCCTTTCCCCCTCACCTTCGTGCCAGCTTGGTAGGTCATAGAATCACAGGATGGTTTGGCTTGGAGGGGACTTTAAAGATCATCCAATTCCAACCCTCTACCACAGGCAGGGAGACCTTCCACTAGTTCAGCATTAGCTTTTCTTTCTACACAACTGCTTCAACTTATTGTACAAAAAAATGTTGAAAGCCAATGTAACTTTTGTTTGAAGAGATAAGGAAAACTAATTTTGGTCGCTATTTGGCTTACAATAAACTGCATCTCTGCTAAGTACATGGGGGTTGGCTGCTGGGCAGGGCTGTAGGTTGGGGTCACATTGCCTGCCTGGGTGGTGGCAACAAGCCATGAATAGCAATCTGTTGAAATAAGTGCAATACTGCACTTAGTTTTTACTAAAAGTGGAGTAGTTTTAGGGTAGCTAAAGCACTGAAGATTTAAGGGACATGCTTAAAGTCCTGCAGCAAGTCAGCAATAAACCTGCTGTTACTTTACACCTCCCTGGGTGCAGAGATGTATTGATTGCTTCATGTCCACGTGGCCTGGTGTTGCAGGGAAATCAGAATTCATTGTCCATGCAAAGCCAGAGAGCTCAGAACAGAGGAGCCAGCACTTTCTGTTGTAATATTACCTCTCTGTCTCTGCCAAGACCAGGCCACTTGCCACTGAGTAAGGCAAGTAAGGGATTCTTGTAATTAATGTTTCATCTGTTTATTAAGTAAACAGAAGAGTAGGAAGTATTATAAAAGAACAGAGGTTGTTTTCTAACAGATGGCTTTGAGATCCCGTTTTGGCCTCAACTGTCAAAGTAACTTATGCTGTTAAAAATGGAGTTTTTTTGTTTTGCACATACTCTGAGGGCTTCAGTAATACCCCATTGACTCATAGGCTTGCTGGTGATATCAAATCCCAAACATCACTGTATCCTTTTGTGACTCTGAGGGATCCACAGGGCTCTGCAAGGGGAGCAAATCTCTTATCATGAAGATAATGCTATAAAAGCTGCAGAATACAGAATCCTCCACACCTGGGCTATTTTCTGGCTATAACACTTGGTGCACTGAAACTAAGCTCTGCAAAAGACTTTAAACCTTCACTGTCTGTTGCTGGAGTTCTGTGCTGAGCAGGTAAATGAGCCCTCAGGTGTAAGTAATAAGATCTAAGGATCCCAGAGAGAGGGAGGAGATGATGAAAATGGCAGGACCTTAAAGTTTGGGGATTTGATGCGTGCAAAGATGTGCTTGATGTGCAAACTCAAAAAGTCTAGCCCTGGCTTTGAAAATATGAATGGATCAGATGTCCTGAAGGGTTTTCTACTGCAGGACTAGGTCTGCCATTATTGCT
This sequence comes from Grallaria varia, assembly GCA_013396735.1. Taxonomy (NCBI): domain Eukaryota; kingdom Metazoa; phylum Chordata; class Aves; order Passeriformes; family Formicariidae; genus Grallaria; species Grallaria varia. Next base: position 95,137 of record VWZG01001930.1, read on the forward strand.
TTCAAATAGAGCCAGAAGTCTGCTCTTCAAATAAATTTGGGATTCTGAATTAGTCCCTGTAATGACAGACTGGGGAGTGTGGCTCTCTACCCCAGTGTTTGGAGAAGCAGCAGTGTAGAAGTTTTTTTCATTTTTGTGTGTCTTCCAGCACAAAGATGGTGTTCTTTGTCCAGAACCAGCCTCCCCATCAGATATTCAAAGGACGAGAGGTGGCCTGGACGCTGAAAAACGAACTGCGGAAACAGCAGTCGGATTTCCTCATCTTCCGGGCCCTGGAAATCAACACAGTCAGTAAGTGCGAGTCTCTGTAGAACACACCAACACCTTTTCCCTTCTTCTCAGCTGCCTGACAGAATAAGTACCTTCGTGAGTGTTAAAACACACATGTGCCCACACAAGCTTTCACTCGCTGCAGGAGCTTTCATGTTAGTAAATGGGAAACAGGAAAATTAGTCTATCAGACTATAATCAGTTATTTATCAATATTTACTTATTATATATGGTTACTTGTAGTGCTGTTGGGAAGCTAGGAATTCAAACCAAAAGCTGATTGATATTTATGAAACTAAAATACAGTGTTAATGGACTATGACTGCTGAAATGAGTGTCATCCTGAAAACAATAGACTGCCCATCTTGGTAGCTGTGAACACTCTCATTTCCTGTGCAGCACACACATCAGTCTGCAGGAAACGTTTCCCTTCTATCCTCTTTTTACAACTTTACATTAGCACTGTTTTTCTTTTATGAGCACCATCCTGTGAGGATCATTTGCTAATCAGTTAGAGATTTTAAACTAGAATTATGTAAAATAATTATTTTCATTACTTCCTGGTGTTACGATTTTGTGGTCTTCAGAAGCCTCTTTTCAGTTCTGTTTGGTCCCTTTGAAGGATCTGTTTGTTCCTTGTCTGTCTCATGGACTGGGTTTGAACTGGAAAATCAATATCTTGTTTAAAAACATTTACTTGACAGAGATACAAATTCTGTAACTTGTGTATCAAAGTCAGGATTTATTAGGCAAAATGCATGTTATGTTTTTGGTGAAGTGGTACATTTTAGTTTGGCATGAGGCCCACGTGCTTTATGTTTTGAGTTATTGTTTGATTATGGCTGAGCTATGAGTGGGCTTCAGAGGGGTCAGATTCCATCTGGAGCCTGCAGGGGTGGGCTCTATCAACCTGTTTTGTCCTGTTTTTTGCCTCACCTGTGAGTCATTTAGTTCACCTTGCTGGTTTTGGTCCCCAGCCTGTCAGCTGAACTGCTCTGAGCACGGGCGCTGTGACTCCTTCACCAAGCGCTGTGTGTGTGACCCGTTCTGGATGGAGAACTTCCTCAGGGTGCAGATGGGGGATGGCGAGAGCAACTGTGGTACGTGAACCTCCCTGGGATGAGTAGAGAGAGAGAGAGAAGGCGGTGTTTGAAACCCAGGGTGGGCAAAGAAACAGGCTCCTGCTGTCTTGCAGTTCCTCTGATGTGATACCCACACAAAGAGACAGTCCCTGCCTGCTCTCACTGCTCATACTTTGTGGGCAGGTAATGTTTGATAGGGGAGTGACTCCTCTTCAGACCCTCCCAGTGAAGATTCACTAAGAGGTGGGTCCATTCTGGCTGTATAAATCACAGCTCTCTTCTGTCATGGCCATACAGAGGCTTTCCTGCTACAGGAAAGCAAATTTTATAAACCAGCACACACTAAAACTTGCCCCGGGACGATTCGTACACTGGATCTCCAGTCTCTGGCTTCCCAAGAGGAGCTGGTGGTGCTGTCAGTGAGGCATCCCAGCCTCTCATTCTGCAAAGGTCAGGCCTTGCCTTTTCTTTCCTTAGAATAGTCCCCTAAAATGCCCACTGTCAACTGTATGAGGTGCCAAAGCGTGTTCCTGTCTGGGGTTTTGCTTTCAGAGTGGAGTGTGCTCTATGTGGTCATCGCCTCTTTCGTCATTGTCGTGGCCCTTGGGATCTTGTCCTGGATGGTGATCTGCTGTTGCAAGAGGTGGGACTGAGGCCATAACCTGTATCTGAGCTTCAGAGCCAAGTAGCTGCAGTAGGAGGTGAAAGATTCAAACCCATTGTCCCAGCAGGTCATCTGCTGAGCCCTGGGATGTTGGGTTTTATCACTGAAGTGTTTCAAGTGAAATGTTGAAGTCCCAGAACTCTGGGTTCAGTTAAAAAGCAAAATTTGGATTAACCTATAAATGTGCAACTTAGTAACATTTTAATGTTTCACTTTGTTATGTGAACATAATCCTAAATAGCAAGTGGCTTAGCTTTGAAGATCAGGGTTGTTTTTCTTCTGGCTAATATAGAAATGGACTGGCTCTTAATTCCTTTTCTTCCCCTTTAGACGGAAAGGAAAATCCAAAAGAAAAAGCAAATACAAGATTTTGGATGCAACAGATCAAGAAAGCCTGGAGTTAAAACCAAATCCCAAAGCAGGTAAAACATGAGAAGGAAGAGCTCAGCAATTCCAGAGCGCTGACTGAGAACTCTTCCTCAGTGGACTTAAAATCACAAAGTGAAACAAGCGTGATGTAGGCACTGACAGAGGGGTCTCAGAGGACCTAAGAGCTTGTTTCAGATCTGTATATGGGGTATTTAGTGAAGTCATCTAATCTTGGGTTTGGAAATTGGGACTGGAACTGGCTTGGTCCTGATGTCTCCACTTGGTATCACCAAAGCAGTAAGTGGATGCGTTAAGCTGTGCAGAACAGCCTGACCCAGGAAGCCCAAAACTGGGTCTTGACTGCAACTTCTGCTCTAAAGTTTTCTGCTGGGTTCTGAGTTCACTTCTTGCCAACAGGCAATTCCTTGACCATGTTCTACAGCAAAGCAGGAATTCAGTGGCACTAAGCTTTTCATAAACTGATCGACACTGGAAAATACTCTTGAACTGGAGAGAGCGAGGCTTATTTCTTCCCCCCTATTCTCCCACCACAAATGACTTGTTCATAAACTTATTTACTCTTGCCCTTGTGAGCATCAGACTCTGAAAATTTCACATTTTAGCTCATCCTGTAGTTTTCTGTAAGCAGGTGCATTCAGGAAGGAACCCTTGAATTCTTCAGTGCTCCGTGTTGGCCACAGGACCATTGGGCCGTTCCAGAAAGGCAGGATTTGTCTTCAGTGTACTCAGCCAGCATTTTCCTGCCTGCATTGCTGTCCTGACAGTGCTTGTCAGGTGCTTTGCAAAGATCAGGGAGTTATTTCAGACTGGAGCATTTTTATCTGATACCTGAACTGAGCTTTGGTCACCTGCTGACTGACCATGAATGGAGGGAAATGTGGGAAAGGATGTGCCAAGCACAGCCCCCCCAAGTGCCAGGGAGCACTGCAGCTGCTGAAGTGTGTGTTTTGAATCAAAGTGTGTCCTGGATTTGTTTAGAGGAGAGATTGTATTAACAGGGTGTGGAAGAGAGTCCCTGATCCTTGTTTGCTAGTGGAAAATAGCTGCCCATCCTGGTATTCTCCCTTCTGCTGGTGTTCCAGCAAAGTGAGCAGTGCCCAAGTGCAGCATGGAGGGCATTTCAGTGACAGACTCATCAGCTGTTCCTGCGAGGACCAGGTTGTCCCAACTGCTCAAACACAGATACCCTTGAAGGAAACCCGGGGATGTTTCCCTCCCTCAGCACCCAAGTCTGCTTTAATCAGACCATCTGTCACCTCAGAGCCCACTGTTCAATAAAAGGAGTAAATGTGCCTCACCATTTGCTCACTGGTAACTAAACTTCCGAGGCTGGCTGCTGACTAAAGTCCTTTTCCCTGCTAGATATGTCCAGGGAGCTTTCTGCTAACAGAGGAAACGTTGCATTTCTCCATTAAGGAAAAGCTAAATTTAAATATTTCCTCTGCTGACAATATAAGTAACTGTCTCTCCCTGTCCTTGTGCATTAATCTAAATTCATCCCACTAATTTATCTCTCTTCCCTTGCAGGCAGGAGCAGCAGAGGGAGGAGTAGAGTGGGTAGTGAGATGGCAAAGATCTTCCCTCACACACCTGCATTTTCTCTTACTGCAGCCGTGAGCCCTCGGAGTGTTTTCTAGCTGTGCCCCGAGCAAGGTCAGGCAGACAGAACTCCCACGTGGACTCACAGCCCCTTCTGGTCACATCACTTGCCTTCCTACCTGCTTGTTGTGCTTTGTGCTGTCTTGGAGTGTTGTTGTGACCTCTGACACACCAGAGTGTCTGAAACAGGATCACTTTGGCTTCGACATCGATGGGAATAAGAGACACGCAGAGGGAAGTCAGATCTGGCTGCCTCTTGGACTTGATGGGAAAAGGAGACTTAGAGGGGATGGAGACAGGTGAGGTGGTTGACTGGTACTGAAAGCATTTCTAACCTGGCAATGTTTCTCTGTCTAGGTGGCAGGCAGAAAGCCCAGGTCCTCAACACAAGCCTGATGCACTCGGAGTCCGAACTGGACAGTGATGAAGCCATTTTCACATGGCCTGACCGGGAAAAAGGGAAGCTGCTCCGCAGCCAGAACGGCTCCTTGCGCAACGGACAAGTGACACTCAAAGCCAAGAACCAGAGGGAGGAAATCCTCTAGCTGCCCTTGGGTGGCCGTGGGCTGGAGCTCAGCAGGGAAGGCCACTGCCATGCCCACCCCACCAGGGCCTCTGGAGACCTGTTTAGGACAACGCTGCTAACTCGTTTCACAGAAAATAACTTTGGGTTTTGAGTTTCTTTTCATTCAGTTAAAACTGGTTGTACTTGAATTTGGACTTCAAGGGAAATCAAAGGGAGGAGAAGGCAACTGTGAACCCCCAGGGGAAGAGTTGGAAAAGGACAGAGCTGGCATCTGGAGAGCAGCAGGACAGAACCACTTGGAGCAACTGTTGAATGTGCAGGACCCTCCCAGCCCACCTCAGACTGCAGTGGAGGGAGCACCTGTGGACTACCAGCTCACTTGCCTTGGGAGCTCTGGAAAAGGAAGGTCAAGGCTTTGAGCTGTGCTCTGAGCTCCCTTCAGGCTCCAGTAGCCAACCACGGGCTACTTGTACTGTCCAACAGCTTTCTTCTCCTTTACTCCCACCTTCTCTAATGGTTTAAGCGCTATTTTAATTTAGGCTTGTCCTCTCACGTGCACTTGACTGCTTTTGGAGTGTAGAGGAAGGGGAATGTAAACACTATGGTCACACTCCGTCAGTTTGCAGATAGGAGAGGGGTTTGTGGCTGCCCCAAATCACTGACAGGCTGCTCTCACAGGGAGTGTTTGGGACTTGCTGCCTGTTCAGATGTGAAAAGCTGACCTGTGGTAATTGCTCAGGCTGGGAGACTCCTCCTGCAGTGAGATCCTGCTGGGTACCAGAGCTGGGGGGGAACACCCACCTTTGGTCCCTGTGTCCCATGTCTGGCTTCATTCCAAAGCTGTGAGATGTTCCATGGCCCCAGCACCTGCTGTTGGTCACCAAGCCGTCCGTGGGGCTGGACCTTAACCATATCTCAGTTAGGAAACACTATATACTGTGGAGTTTTGGTTTGGGTTTGTTTGTTTTCCTTTAAAATTTGCACATCCCAGGCAAGTGGGGGTTGATGTCTGCAGTTCCCACCTGGCTGCCCCCTCGGGCTGGCAGCTCACTGGCCTCGTGGTGGTGTGGCTGCAGAGCCCTGTGTGCTCCTGTCACAGTGTGAAGAGCACACGTGGCGTCCTTTAGTGATGGAAAAGGGAACTCTGGGTACCCCAGGGCAGTGGGCAGTGCCAGCAGCACGTGGCACAGAGTGTCCCTGTGTCCCTGCTGCCTGGGCCCAAGGGCAGGTGTGGGGGGTCCTTTCCCACTCCTGCTCCCTTTCTCACTGTGCTGCTGTCATGAGTTGCACCCCTGTCCTCGGGCAGAACTCAGCCTCGTGCTGGCATGAAGGATGCCACTGCTCCTCTGGGGATGGGTGGACAGTTCATTGCCTTTCTTTGTGTTTAATTTAAAAACTGGAACTTTTTTCACTGGCTTTTTTTTTTTTCTTCTTGAGCTACGAAAGCCAAAAGGCTTTAACTTCCTCAGTTGTATTTATGTTGCTGCACTACTGATTTGTGTTGAGCTAGTTGAAGATTAAACACTACTGAATGTGAGGGAACATTCCCTCGCCGAATGTAGTCTTGGCTGCTGCTGAGTTTAATTTTGGGGCAATCAGCTGTTCCTCAGGCCCAGCACCGGAGCTTGTGGCTCCCTCAGTGCCGAGGCCGTGGCGCTCGCCTGCGTCACAGCACAGGCCACCCTCCAGCTGGGCTGTGGGACTCCAAGCCAGGCTTCTCCTTCCCAGAGGCTCCTGCACCCACTGTCCCCACAGCTCTTTCCCTCCAAACCCGCCTGGGACCACACACAGGGAGGGCTGACCCTGGGATGCTCCTCAGAGGGCACAGCCCAGGCTGGCTATCCCATGGCCGGACATTTAACCCTTGGGTGACACCACCCTCTACGTTTCCCTTCTTTCGGGTGTAAGATGAACAAACAGTGAGAATAGGAGGGTTTGGAGCTACAGGGGTTGACCAGATGTGGTCCTGGGGCTGCAGCTGGAAGTGGTTTGTGCTGGTGGAGGGGAGCTCTAGGGCTCTTATGGTTCTGGTCTGTGGGGCTTACGCTTTTTGAGCCCCTTGCTCCTGCCCATCCCAGGAGGGTCCCCGGCAGCAGATGGGGGCTCAGCCATTAGGCATTGGGTGCTTTAGGGATCAGTGCCCCTCACAGCAGACTCAGGATGGACTTCCCAGTGAGCCTGGCTGTGTGTTGTGGGAGAGGAGAGGGAACTAAAATCTGTGCAGCTGTTACCTCCAGCACCTTTGTTCAGCCACAGTTGTTTCCTTCCTCCCTGTGGACTCTCAGCACCCCAACCCAAGGCTGGGCTCTGGGGAGGGCTGTGGGGTTCCCTCTGTGCCCAGTGGCTCATAGTCACTTGTCATCACCCAGTGCAGGTTTGTGACAGTGGCACAAACTCCCCTTAGATTTCTAGCTCCTACTGGTGTTCACTGGCTGTGCAGACTCTTCCCTCTCCACATGTTAACCCTCAGTGCCACCAACCCCTCACCTTCAGAAGTAGGGACAGGCAGCTCTGCACACCAACTTCGGGGGGCACAAGGAGCAGACAGAGGTGAGGAGACCCCCCCCCCAGGCTGAAGGTGGGAATTTCTGGCCCCAGGTAGGACTCCCACACCCAGAGTGGACTGTGCTGTAGTGCCCCAGGAGTGCAGCCCTCCCTAGGTGTGTGCACAAAACCTGTGTGGGATTTTGGAATCCCTTTCCCTTGTCTCCTCCTCCCTTGGCATCACTAATTTCACTCCCGATTTGTTACCCGAGTGCCGTGAGCCTGACCTTGCTCAGGAAGGTTCTGCATTGCTATGCTTTATGATTTCACAATTAGAGACACAGGCTACAAGTTACCCATGTGTGGAAGTTAAAGGCTGAGATATCTGTTAGATGAACCATTGGCTTCACTCGGTTTTGTTTTCTTTAACATACTCTAGTGCCCGTGAAGATTTTTAAGGCAAATTCTAGTTTTGAAATAGTTTGCTCTTAAATCTTTTCCTCATCCTGCTGCATAGCTGGGGTTGCCCAGCCTGTCTGCACTTTGGTTAACGGTGTTTGGTCATTCCAGTGTTACTTGGTTCAGAACTAAAAGTAATTTTTTTTAAAAAACAAAATGTTTCTTGCAAATAAACAGGGAAGATGTTTTGCTGCTGCCCAGCTTTGCTTCTTTCTCCAGTTTCAGCTGCGGGACAGTTCTCACCAAAGACTTGATTTCACTGGAAAGCAAAATAGGAGCAGCATCAGGGCTCGAGCTGCCCCACACCCGGGTAACAACCCCTCCTCATGCAGCAGAGGAACATTAACCAGTTAGTGGAGTCCTTGAAGGGGTGACAGCAGCCGCCTGGCTGTCACTGGGGCTGTGTAGGGAACACACTTCAGCACACGGCAGCCAGGAGGGAACCTGGTGGCTCCCTGGGGACACGGATTTTTTGGAGAGGGGAGGAGACCCACCATCGGAGCTGCCCTTCTGTCCGTGCGCCCCTCACGTGGTCCACGGGGTGGGCTGGAGCCCTCGGAGCTCACTGTCCTCAGTGTCACCGAAGGAGAGGGAAAGCCAAAGCTGCCAGAGTAGAGTTTGGGGGGGTAGAGTTTGCAGCAGCCCCGGGGTAGTGCAGGAGGAGAGATGGGTGTTCTCACTGCCCCAAGGGCAAAGAGCTGCTCCGGCCTCCAGCAGCTTCTGGTTTGTGTCACGTCCCCAAGGAGGGACCAGGGCCGGGGCTGGAGCCTCAGAGCAGCTCCAGGCTCTCAGTCTGTGAAACAGGGTTTGTGTGCTGGAGTTTCACAGCTCAAGGAACTGCGGCAGGAGTGACAGGAGCCTGTGGGACCGTGACAGAGCCGGGGAGCTTGGGGTTGTGTTTCCAGCTACACCACTTGTCCCTCCCTAAGCAGCACCCGGGGCTAGCAAGAGTTAAAAAGGCAAAAGGCATTTTCCAGAGCCAGGGGAGCCCGGTTTTTTCTCTCCCTGCACTCATCCTCACCCCACTGCTTGCGCTGTCCTTGCTCCGACCGTGTGGATTTGGCGCTGCTCCCCAGCGCCTTCCTGTCATTAGGATTCCCTGGATTACTGCTGCTTTCCCTCTTCCAGCTGGGCTCTCCCTGTCTTCAGCACCGACAGCAGCTCCCACACCTCGCCCGGGTCCCCCACAGCCGCGGTTCTGGTAATGATCCCTGGGCCCCTTGGAGCAGAGGGCGCTGCAGGGGTGCTGGTGGCTCCTGGGGACACTGTGACACCTCTGGCACCCCGGCACGGCCCCCGAGAGCTCCCCGGGGCTGTTCCAGAGCGAGACAAGAGCGCTGGTCACTGCCCCGGCAGAGGCCGGGATTTGCGGGGGGCTCCGGTGGAACAGCGACCTGTGCTGGCCGTGTCCCAGTGGGAACTGGTCACCCCAGCACAGCCCACCTGCTGCCCACCGCCAGCGCCCTCCACGTCCCTCGTGGCCGGGCACGGACCCAGAGTCCCTCCACGGGGCACTGCTGCTCCCGGGCGGTTCTGAGAGGCGTTTTGGGGCGAGCGTGGCTGGTTCGGGACGGGGACTTCGCAGAGCATCCCTGCTCCCTCCTCGCCTCTCCCGCAGCTCCTCCTGCCGAGGCAGAGCCCCGAGAGGCACCGGGGCCGATGCGGGTGCAGCGCTGGAGGCCCGTGGGCCCCGGCCCCCTCCGTCCGTCCCTCCGTCCGCCCGCTGGTCCATACGGGGCCCCGAGCGCCAAGTGAGTCCGTCTTTCCATTGTTCAAACAATCCCTTTTCCACACGCGGTGCCAAAGGCTCCCCGCTCGCTCCCGCACGCGCCAGTATATTTAGCTGCCTCTAAGTCTCTACCTTTCCTTATATAGGAGAGGCCAAACGAATTTCGCACTCTCATTATTAATAGCCTGAGAGGAGCTCTTCGGAGGCTGCCAAAAATAGCAGGCAAACAGAGCGCACCCGGGTGGGGAGGGCGGCGTGGCGGGCAGGGAGCGGCCGGGGCCGCGGCGGGAGGGATGCCACGCTCCTGCTCCCGGCTTTTCCCCTTTGGGAACCGCGCTAAGGTGCCTCCCGGCGTCCTGCCCCGCCGCAGCCCCGGGCAGGGGGGCCCCTGGCCCCCGCCAGCTCTCCGCAGGCAGAGGTAGGACCGGCGGGGCCCGAGGTGGGCGCAGCACCCCGGTACCCCCGGGGCCCGAGGTGGGCGCAGCACCCCGGTACCCCCGGGGCCCGAGGTGGGCGCAGCATCCCGGTACCCCCGGGCTCTGCGGCTGAGGATGCTGGAACGGCAGCCCCGGGGTGTTTGGGACACCCCACGCGCGTGGGCTGGGGCAGCCTTGGCATCCACATCCCTGCAGGGTCCCCCCGGCCCAGGAGGACTCCTGTGGCTGACGTGGGGACAGGTTTCACCCTCCTGTGCACCCCACAGGCTCCGCTTTGCCCTCGAGCTGCCCCGCGCTGCGCCGGGCCCAGTGGTGCGTGCCAGCTCCCCCTGTGACATGGCTTTGGGACCCCCGGGTGGCAGAGGGCAGGGTGGCAGCGGGCAGAGTGGCAGAGGGAAGAGGTGGCCGGCTGGCTGCACGCTGGTGGCAGCCCTGGATGCCTCGTCCGGGAGGGAGAGGGTTTCTCAGCATCCCCGCAGTTGCTCCCACGTCCCGGGACGTCAGCCCGGAATGGGGCGAGCCCGGAGGGGGCTGTGGCGTGCCCAGCGAGCCAGGGGTCTCCAACTGCGCCCGGAGACGTCGCATCCCAGGCATGGTCTGCCTTAAATCCCTCCTCCCTCCTCCCTCCCTCCCTGGCGAGGAACTTCTCCCGCTGAACTGGAGGATGCTGCAAAGCTCCTGCGGACGAGCCGGAGGAGTCCTGTGGCAAAGTCAAGGCGAGCGGGGAAAGCGGCGCGTTGGCGCCGGGTGTCACCGCAGCCCGCGCCCCCCAGCGCAGCCCGCAGCGGCCGCTGTCACCTCCAGGACCGTGAGTGGCCTTGCGGGAGGGAGGTGCGGGGTGTGCGGGGTGTGCGGGGGGCAGCGGGGCTTTCCCCGCCGCCCACGTTTAACCTTCAGCCAGCCCGGCCGGTGCCGAGCCTGCCGGGGCCGGGGCTGCTGCTGCGTGGGCAGGGAGGGGACACCCCGGCGTGGGGGGCACCGCTGCTTGGGGACACCCCGGCGGGAGGCGGAGGAGTGGGAGCAGCAGCGGGGCTCGGGGGGCTCGGGGGGTCCCGGCTGCAGGGGGGACCTGCGTGGTGGGCTCTTGGCTCCGTGGGCAGCACCCGGAGGTCCCCCCGGACCCGCGGGGACCCTCGGCCACGCAAACTGGGGACACCCCGCGCCGGTGGGACGGGGCGGGAAGGGATACCCAGCTCCTGGGCACCGGGGGTGGCATTCGGGCCACCACGGGCGGGTGAAGCAGGGCCAGGCGCCCAGAGCCCCGACACGGGCAGTGCCGCAGGGTGAAGGGGCGACAGGACGGGAGCCGGGGCGCTCCCCCGGGCTCTCCTCGCACCCACCTCCCTCCTCCTCCTCCTCTTCCTCCTCCTCCTCGCTGGGCCTCTGGGTATTTTTGCAGCCTCTCGGCAGCTGGAGCAGCTGCTGCAGTGGCTTTGCCGGCCGTGGATGAGCCGGGGGGAGCCGGCCCGGGGGGGCAGCGCCGGAGGGGAGAACTTGGAAGGGCCCCTGCGAGGCAGCGGCCGCAGAGCGCGCTCGGACACGCGGCGGGGATGAAGAAGACGCTTCCTTTTATAGGCAGGCCGGGGGTGGTGGGTGCCTGCAGAGGCGTGGGGGCCCCCACGGGCAGCCCCCCGGCCCCGCTGCCTCCCCCTGCAAGGCCCTCGGAACCCGCGGCCCGCAGAGCTGCCCAGGAGAGGAGGATGCTCTGGGAGCAGATGGAGAGCACGCGGGATGTCCCCGTCGTGGGGACACAGAGAAGCCGCGGGACAGGGGCTGCTTTCTGGTGGGTTTTGGCTCAGGGACGTGCCTGCAGCAGCCAAGGGCAGCGCTGGGGCTGGGGGGGACTCGGGGCTGCCTGCAGGGATGGGGACACCCCAGGGCTGCAGAGGGACCGCTGGAGGTGACTGGGAATGTCTGGGCACGGAGAGGGCAGCGGCGCAGAGCTGGGTTGTGGGACAGGGCAGGGGCACAGAGGGGTGGTGGGAGAGGGGGAGCCCCGGTTGCAGGGAGCACCCTGTGAAACTGGGTGCAGCCCTCCAAGGTCACTGGGAGAGCCCAGGCAAGGTCTGTGGGAACCGTGCTGTGGGATGGGGCTGTGTGGGCCCCCTGGGCTGGGTTGCCCTTAGTACCCAGTCCTGGGATGATGCCCAAGGTCAGCCGAGGTGACTGGAGCTGAACTGGGCTGGGATGCAGGAGCCCTGAGCCTGAACCCCGGCTCTGGGGGGTCAGAGTGGGTGCAGCCACTGGGTTTTGGCTCCCAGTGCATCCCGACAGCCCCACAAGTTGCTGGAACCCAGAACCCCTACAGAAAACCCTGCTGGCAGCATCCCACTGCGCTGCAGTGCCGGCGGAGCTCCAAGAGTTAAGTGGGTGCATCTCTGCAGCCTCTGGCCTCAGGACACTCGCTATGTCTGCTTTTGTGGGGGGACAGGGCTGCTGGTCCAGCCACACACACTCAGCCCCACCGCTGCTGCTGGGCTGGGGACTTGGCCTGGGATCTGGGAGCCGTGTCTGGGATCCCCAGGGCCGGATCCCCGGGGACCAGCCCTGCAGGAGTTCCTGGGGGGCTGGCAGAGCATCCTGGGGGAAGCACAGCAGTGCTGGCAGCCACCCTGTGCCCCGTGGCAGTGCCTGCTGGCTCAGAGGGCCACAGAGCAGCATCTCTGCACCCGCGGGTGCTGTGAGCGGGGCTGGGGACGTGAGGCTGTGCTTGGCACCCACGGGCTCCTTGCAGGGAGCTGCGGCGCGTGTGGCCACAGCTCCTGGCGCTGAGTCACGGCCGCACCACACTTGGCCAGCCCCACAGCCCTCCTGCGCGTGGCTGGGCCCCTTATGCACCCCTTGCTGCCCTGTCCTGAGAGGGGGCAGCTCTGGGAACTCCGGGACACTCCCTGTGCCTGCCATTGCACCACTCCGGCTGCAAATTTAGCAATAGAAAGGTCATTGGGGTCAAGGCATGTGTCGGTGGTGGTGACACTTGTCCCCTTTTTCACCCTGCCCTGGCCACTCTGTGCTGGAGCCAGGGAGCACCCTCAAAGCCCCGTTATGGCCTCAAACCCCTGTGCTCTCAGCTGAACCCACTCCCCTGGGCAAAGGCGCCTCCAGCCTCCCCTGTGCAGAGGTGCTGTGTGGGGAGGGCCCGGACCCTCAGCTCCTTCCCCTGGACTTGCAAACAAGGTGGGCAGGGGGTGGGGGTG
>VWZG01001930.1:108878-157312 GCA_013396735.1 Grallaria varia
CAGCCCCGTGCCCCGCACACCCAGCCCCGCGCCCCGCACACCCAGCCCCGCACCACCCGCCTCTCCCTCCCAACCCTACATACTTCTTCATATGCCCATATGGAGTCGGCCGGCGTTATGGAATGTTAAGAAGTATGTATTTTTGGGCTGGGACCCCCACGCCGGGCCCCCCCATCACCAGCACCAGCACCAGCACCAGCACCGTCCAGGCGGCACCTCCAGAGAGACGATGCGTCCCTGGGGCTGGTAAAAAGGAACCAGATCAACTTGCAACTGGATTTGGTCCCCTTCAACCAGCTGCAGCGGCGCATGAGCCCCTGCCCTGCGGTGCCCCGGCCCCGGGGGCTGCCCCGAGGGGTAAGGAGCGGGCTCGGGGAGAGGGAGGCGGCGGGGATCGCCGCGCGGGGCTCCGGCTGCTCGCTGAGCCCGGCACGTGGAGGGGCTGCAGCTCCGCTGGCAGGCGCTGGAAGCGCCCGCGATGCCCGCCCGGAATGCCCGAGATGCCCACCCGGAGTGCCCGCGATGCCCGCACGGAATGCCCGCGATGCCCGCCCGGAGTGCCCGCGATGCCCACCCGGAGTGCCCGCGATGCCCGCNGATGCCCACCCGGAGTGCCCTCAATGCCCACCCAGCCTGCCCGCGATGCCCACCCGGAGTGCCCGCGATGCCCACCCGGAGTACCCGCGATGCCCACCCAGCCTGCCCGCGATGCCCACCCGGAGTGCCCTCAATGCCCACCCAGCCTGCCCGCGATGCCCACCCGGAGTGCCCGCGATGCCCACCCGGAGTACCCGCGATGCCCACCCAGCCTGCCCGCGATGCCCACCCGGAGTGCCCTCAATGCCCACCCAGCCTGCCCGCGATGCCCACCCGGAGTGCCCGCGATGCCCACCCGGAGTACCCGCGATGCCCACCCAGCCTGCCCGCGATGCCCACTCGGAGCGCCCGCGATGCCCACCCAGCCTGCCCGGGACTCCTCGTTACAACAGCGGAGCTCCCAAACGCACCGGAGGAGCCGCGGGTGCCAAGGCAGGGGCGAGAGGAGCCCCCCGGGCCCGGGCCGACCCCCGCCCGCAGCCCCCTCGGGGGAAGCCCCGCGGGGCGGGGGGAGCTCAGCCCCGTCCGCCAGAGCCGGCACCGTCAAACAGAAAATGAAAGAGAAATTCCCCGAAGCGCCTCCCGTCGGCGGCCGGAGCCGCGGCATTCCGGGGATCTCCGCACAGCGCTCCGGACGCGGCCAGGTCGGTGGCGAGGGGCGTCGGGGCGTCGCGATGGGTGTTTGGGGACAGCACCCCTGGACAAACCGAGGCGGAGGGGGGGGACAAAGCGAGGGGGGCTCCCCCCGCCGGAGAGCCCCGGGCTGGGCAGGAACGCGGGGCCAGGGGGGGCTCTGCTGTCGGGGGGATCCGGAGGAGGAGGATGGGGTGGGTTGGCCCCGCTCGCCGCCCACGGGAGAGATCTGTTCTTGCTCCCTGAAGGGACCAGGCTCGAAGCGGACCCGGCGCAGCTCTCGCTCCAGACCAGCCCACCATGAGTAAGTTGCGCGGGTGGTGGCGGGGGTCGCGGGCAGTGGGACAGCGCTGGGCACAGCGCTGGGGACAGCGGGGCGCGCCCCTTCTGCGCTCTGCCCCGGGCCGGACAGGACAGCGGGGCCCACCGGCGGCTCCCGGGGCTCTGCAGCACCGGCGGCAGCTGAGGGAGGGCGGGGGAGCCGCCGCTGGCACTGACACCCTGCCCTGCCTGGCACAGGAGGAGTTTTACTGCCCGCACCTCGCGCCCTTCCCTTTCCCCCTTTCTTTTCCCCTTCCCAACTTTCCCGATTCCACCTTCCCCATGCTCTTCCTCGTCTCCCTCTTGCCTTTTTCCCTCTTGGCCCTGAGAGCCTGAGGGAAAGGAGCCACCGGTGGAGGTGAAGCCGGAGCAGGAGAGGGGCTGGTACTCGGGTCGGGGGAGACACGGCCGGGCTGGGGCTGCGAGTGCCGGGGCCGAGGAGAGCCGCAGTGCTGGTGGGAGGGACGGGCAGCGCTGGCCTGGAACTGCAGGTTTCTCTCTGGGTGCCGAAATCGGGCTGACATCTCCCCTGGGGTCACTCGGGGCAGCAGCAGGTGCCAACATGTACAAGAAGAAGCCAAAGGGGGATGAGGAACCCAAGGAGGAGACAGCTCCAGGTGGCAAATTCAAGAAGGAGGGAACTCCAGGTGGCAAATTCAAGAAGGAGGGAGCTCCAGGTGGCAAATTCAAGAAGGAACCCCCTCCAGATGAGGAATCCAGCGGTAAGACCAGCTCAGGTTAACAAAGCCAAGTGAAGCCAAGCAGGTGCCTGGTCCCGAGGGCTCTGCCAGGCAGTCTGGCAGGGGCTGGGAAGCCCCCTCGGACCCCCAGTGACTCAGCTGCCCTCTCAAGAGCAGGGGAGGAGCGGGAGCAATGAGGGCCATGAATCCAGTCGGGGTGCACTGCAGGTGGAGGTGTTTGTGTTGGTTGGTGTGTGGTCGGGGCTCAGGTACCCTCCAGGCATCTCGGGATTTGCTGTGCTCCAGGAAGGGATCCCAATGGGCACGGTTTCCAGCCCTGCTCACTGTCCCCCTGCACAGCGAGGGGCTCGCAGGGCAGTGGCTGGATTGGTCTAAACTGTGTTTGACTCACCTTGTGCCGGTGACAGGTGACAGAGGGGGCTGATACATGCCATGTTGGTGGGGTGTGGTGGGCAGGGCAGGTGGACACCCCAGCCTGGGTGGCACTGGGGTCTTGCCCATCACCAGCCCCTTCCTGGGGGTCTGCAGGGGCCGGGGGCAGCTGAAGGCAGCAGGGGTTGGGGGAGCTGCTGCTGGCACAAGGTCCCTGCCCTGCCTGGCACAGGGTGCTCAGCCCCACTCAGGAGGAGCTTTGCTGCTCACACCCCTGCCCTCTTGCCCTTTCCTTTCTTAGAATGGAAAATGAAAGCTGCAGAAGTCGCCATCGGTTTGCTCGTCTTTGGAGCAGGTCTGGCACTAGGTGAGCTGTGCTTGGGTTCACTGCCTGGTCCCAGCCCTGCCTAGGTGTGGGGCAGTGGGCTGGGCTGGGGCTGTGGGGGCTGGTGCCAAGGAGAACTGGGGTGCTGCTGCAAGGCATGGAGCAGCACTGGCCTGGAATTCTGCCTGCACTCACCACTGCTCCTCTCCTCCTGAGAATGGTGTGTCCCTGTCCCTGCAGCCCACAGCCCTTGCTACCTGCTCTGGCCCCTCAGTTCTTTTGGGGAGGCCGGCTCTGGTGGCAGGGGGAGATGTGGGGCGCAGAGACCACCCTAAACTGTGCTGTTCTCCCCACAGCAGGGGCAGCCCTCGGCGTGCCTGGAGTGCTGATTGTTGCCAAAAAGGCAGCTGCTGGCAAAGCGGTGAAGACTGCTGTGGTTCTTGCTGCTGCAGCTGGTGCCGGCATCTTTTTAGCAAAGAGTGAGTGGGCAGGGCAGGGGAGCTGGGCTGCACCGGGTTCAGCCCCTCGGGAGCATGGGGTTATACTCTGGGCCTGCTGTAGAGCCAAACCAGCCATTTAAACCCTCATTGGTGTGAAGCATCCCAAATTGCTGAGAAGGGATAAATGCCTGGTGCAGAGGGAAGAGGCAGGACCTGCTGGGGTAGCGGCCAAGGGGCTGTGTGGGGAGGTGGCTGCTCTGTGGCAGGAACAACCCCTGTATCCATTTGTGTCCTGGTCAGAGGCAGAAAGGGACAGCAGAAAGGGGCTGGGTGTGCTCAGGGAGCAGAGCTTGCTCCAGGCCAACTCCTCGGGCCAGTCTGGGGAGATCCTTGGCTGTCCCTGCCCAGGAAAAGTCTTTGGCTGCCCCTGCCTTGTGCTCATCCCTCTGCAGGCAGCGTCGATGCTCCTGGAACATCACATTTTTGTCTTTGCAGAGTCAAACAGCAAGCTACACAAGGCCTGACGTCTGCCCTCCGAGCAGCAGCCACTGACACACTACCAAGGAGATTCCTATATTCCTGTGGCCAACACTGGAAAGATTCTGCAGACCCCCAGTGCCTCAGCTGCTTTCTAAAACCTTTGCATTCCCTTGATCGCTACACGCTTTGAAGCCAATAAAAGTGCACTGCAGGTTCTGGTGTGGTGGTGGTTGGTGTGTGGTCGGGGCACAGGCGCCCTCCAGGCACCTCGGGAATTGCTGTGCTCCAGGCAGGGATCCCAACGGGCAGTGCTTCCAGCCCTGCTCCCTGTCTCCCTGCACAGAGAGGGGCTGGAGGGACAGTGGCTGGATTGTCCTAAACTGTGCATGACTCACCTTGTGCCGGTGACAGGTGACACAGGGGGATGGCACGTGTGTCCCATGCTGTGCCCCAAGTGTGACCCCGAGGCCCTCCCCACACTCAGCTGGGTTTCACTTCCTCTACTCTCTGTTTAATTACCCAGAGTAAATGGATTGAGCAACCGGGTTGGTCCATAAGGCAGCACAGTGTTGCCCTGTCACTTCTGCACCACAACCCCCACTGCTCTTAGAGTTGTTCCCAACCTCTCCAGCCCCCTGAAATGGGCACCAGCTGCCCCTGAGCAGTCTCAGCCCCTCAGATGGTGGTAGGAAGGTGTCCTCTGCACAGAGACAGTAACAATAATCACAGCAATGTCAATACCATACAAACTGCTCACTGACACAGCCCCTTGTGCCCCAGCCACACACAGTGCACCCACAGAGCCTGCGGGGGATCGTGGCTGCTCCAGGGCCAACGTCACTGTGGATGCTCCTTCTTCGGGCTCTTGGAAATGTTTAAACAGCACTGAGTACCTTTTTTTTTTTCCACTTGTGATTGCCAGCGTCCTGTTTTCTCTTTCTTCTCAAAGTCCAAAGGCTTTGCTGGCTGCCCATGCACTCGGGGTGCCCTGGGGCACCAGCCTGTGCTAGGAAGCCCACGTGCAGGACCCTGTTGATGCCCTGGCAAGGGGGGTTTGGTGCCAGGATCCTGCACCAGGTCCTGCCCTGGGCTGTCCCCGGGCACCTGGAGCTCTGCCTCCTGGTACCCCCTGTTTTGGGGGTTGGGGACACACGTGGGGCTGAGGAATGCCTGGGGCTGAGGGATCTGCAGCCTGGGGACACGGAGGGTGCCTGCAGGATGTCACTGCTGCTGCCCCGTGACACAGGACAGCATCAGCAGCAACATCATCATCATCATCATCATCACGCACAGTAAATGAACCTGAGGCCGGGAGAAGGAGGCAGTGGGGGATGATTGGGGTGGTGACTTTTGCCGTCCGGAGTCTCCGTCGCACGTGGCCCCGCTCCCCGCCCAACACTCGCCTACCCAGGGGGAAGCGGTGAGTGAACCTCCGGTTTCGCTTTGCTCCTGCGGGCGGCTTTCGCTTTCCACACTGGAGCGCCTCTCCCTCTCCCCACGGGTTCTCTCGCTTCAGCCCTCCCGGTTCTCTCCGCGGTCTCGCTGCTGGGGCGCTGAGCGAGGGATGCTCCGGGTCACGGGAGGGACGGGCCGGGGTACAGAGCCGCTCCCTGCCCGCTCACCTTCCCGGGCCTCTTCCTTTTCATTTGCATGTTCGTCTCCTCCCTCCTGCCCTGCAGCCTTTCCCACTGAGCCGGGAGACGCGGAGGTAGCGGAGCCACCGGTGGAGGTGAAGCCGGAGCAGGAGAGGGGCTGGTACTCGGGTCGGGGGAGACACGGCCGGGCTGGGGCTGCGAGTGCCGGGGCCGAGGAGAGCCGCAGTGCTGGTGGGAGGGACGGGCAGCGCTGGCCTGGAACTGCAGGTTTCTCTCTGGGTGCCGAAATCGGGCTGACATCTCCCCTGGGGTCACTCGGGGCAGCAGCAGGTGCCAACATGTACAAGAAGAAGCCAAAGGGGGATGAGGAACCCAAGGAGGAGAGAGGTCCGGATGAGGAACCCGAGGAGGAGACAGCTTCGGATGAGGAATCCAAGGAGGAGTCAGCTCCAAGTGACAAATGGAAGCAGGAGGCAACTCCAAGTAACAAATACAAGAAGAAGCCAACTCCGGATGAGGAACCCAAGAAGGAGCCAACTCCAGACGTGAAACTTGAAGAGGACACAAGTACGCATGGGGAAACACAGAAGACTAGTCCAGGTGGCAACAGTCCAGGTGGCAACAATCCAGATGACAGTAGTCCAGGTAGCAAAGATAACAATAATCCAGGTAATGAGCCCAAGAGAATCCAAACAGGTGCCTGATCCAGAGGTCTCTTCTAGGCAGCCTGGAAGGTGCTGCAAAGTTCCTGCAGGTCCCCAGTGACTCTGCCAAGCTCTTAAGAGCTGAGGATGCACTGGAGCACAGTGAGGGGCTGGGAAGGTGGGGGATGAGTTTGTTCTAAACTGTGCTTAACTCACCTTGTGCTGGTGACAGGTGACACACTGGGCTGACACGTGCCTACGTCCCCTGCTTTTTGGGGTCGGTGGGGTGCGGTGGGCAGGGCAGGGCAGGGTGGTGGGATCTGCAGGGCCTGAGGGCAGCTGAATGCAGGGGGGCTGGGGGAGCTGTTGCCAGCACCTGGCTCCCTGCCCTGCCTGGCACAAGGTGCTGGGCTCTGCCTGGGATGAACTTCACTGCCCGCACTCCTGCCATCCTGCCATTTTCCTCCTCAGTGTGGAAAAGGATCACTATCGGAGCCATTGGAGCCACAGTGGGAGCAGGTGAGGGGCTGGCAGTGGATGAGCTGGCTGTGGGGGACTGGGCTGTTGCTGTGGGGGCTGGAGCTGGGGAGGATTGGGGTGCTGCTGCGAGGGAGGGGCCACACTGGCCTGGCATCACTGTCCCTGTCCCTGCAGCCCACGGCCCTCCCTCCCCGCTCTGACCCCTCGGTCCTTGGGAGGAGGCCGGTTCTGGCGCGCTGGTGGGGATGTGGTTGACAGAGACCACCCTAACGCTGCGGTGTCCCCCCTGCAGGAGTGGCACTGGTTGGCATCCCGGCGTGCATTGCTGGGCTGGGGTTTACCGGAGCCGGCATCGCCGCGGGGTCCGTGGCTGCCAAGATGATGTCGGCAGCTGCCATCGCCAACGGCGGCGGAGTGGCAGCCGGCAGCACCGTGGCCGTGCTGCAGTCCATCGGTGAGTGGGGAGGCCAGGGGAGCTGGGCTGCACCGACTGCATCCCCTGCAGGAACATGGGATTACATCCTGGGCTTGCTGGAGAGCCAAACCAGCCCTTTTAGCCATGACTGGTGTGAATCGCTCCGAGCTCGCCAGGCTCTCCCTGCCCAGAAGTCCTTGGCTCTCCCTGCCAGGAGAAGTCCTTGGCTGTCCCTGCCCAGGGTCCCTCAGCAGGCAGCCTTGATGCTGCTGGGACATCCCTCTTCGACCTGTCTTTGCAGGAGCTGCAGGTTTCTCTCTCGGTACCAAAATTGGGCTGACGAGTGCCCTGAGCACACTGGGGGGAGCAGGTGCTGCCTGGCTGCCCTTTCGGAAGAAAACTCCAGATGATAAACCCTAGAAAGGGTAACCCCACGTGACAAACCCGAAGAGGAGGCAACTCCATATGAGGACCCCAAGAGAGGTGCCTGATGCTGAGGTATTGCCAGGCAGCCCCCACGGACCCCACCCTCTCAAAAGCTTTGCATTCCCTGAGCAATGAGTGCCCTGAAGCCAATAAAGGTGCTTTGCCTGCAGCAGAGATGGTGTTCTCACGTTATTGTGGCTCTTGGTGCCATTTGAGGGTGACAGAGCACAGGTCACGATCAGTCCCAAGGACTGACCCGCCCGCTGACGGGACCACCAGTTCCCCTGCACTGGGTTGGGGGATGGTTCCTACTAACAGCCCATCCCAGAGGAGCGCAACTGTAATGCTGAATTAAAACCAACTCAGCCCTTCCCACTTGAAATCTGAGAGATTCTGCTTTTCAACTTAGATTCCAACATCATACAGAAAAGGAGGATGCACTCTTCTATTAAGATTAAAGGTTTTTAATCACTTTTCCAGAATACAGATACGATTGAAACAAAACCTATTTTTGGGGTCTCAATAATTCACTTATTAATACCATACATTGAACTCTATAAATTCTCATATAAGAAAAAGTCTTTTTAATATAGGTTATGATGCACTCGTGACCTAGTTACATCTTTTGAAGTAACACTTTGCAGTAAAATAGCACCTTTCATCACGGGGCTGCAAAGCATCCTATGGAATTCTGCCTCATAATGCCCAAAACGAGGTAGGAAAGTCTGGCCAATTTACAGAGGGTACAGCCGAGGTACAGACTGGAAGGGACGAGACATGAGGCATCATCGATCCAACAGCAGTGATGGGAAGTGGGTGCTGGAGCCTGGGCTGGGTGGCTTAACCAGGTCGGGTGCCATCCCCCTCACCCCTCTCTCCAGAGCAGCTGCCTGGCTCCCAGCACGTCAAGAAAACCTTTTCAAATAGTTCTGGCTTTTTGTGTATAAATATGTAGGAAGAGAGGATAAAAAGTCCAAGACTCGCAGGCCCAAGCCCCCTCACTGAGTAAGAAGCAAGAGTTAACCAACTCGTGCCACCCGCACCCACGAGGACCTGTGAGGATTAAAATGGTGCCCTTGGGATGCATTCTGAGATCTGGGGTGTGATGCTCTGCCTAACTACACTGTTTCATCGTCCTAAACCCTTTTCCCTCCTGGCAGGAGACAGTCAGGTATCTCAGGTTTTGTTTCTTTAATAAAAGCTAAAGCTCTGCTGAAAACGCATCAGCTTCAGAAATGTGATGTCCAATGGCCATTTGAGTTTTGTGGTCAGGAGAATCCAAGCTGCCAGAGTTCCTTTGAGTCTTTATGACTTTAAAAACCCTTCTACAACCATGCAACACTCCCTGGAGCAGAGCCAGTGCCACTGGCTGAGCACCAAGGACCTTCACGGTGAGAGGTTTTGAATATAAAACTATGAATCCCAGACACTTAAATATTTATATTAATTTTTTGCCACGTACCATCAATTACCTGTCTGCCCAAAGCACCTTCCCTGCAATGGCTCCTCTGCCACTTGCTCTTCCTAGCATGTCCAAAGTTGTTCCCTCAGAAAGCACAACACAGAAGTTCTGCAGAGCTTCTTGGGAGTGTGGAGGAAACTGAAAATAAAAAGACAAGTTCTCACAGCTCAGCCAGGTGCCATGGGATGAAGTTAGAGGGACTGCCTGTGCCAGGGGTCAGACTCAATAATTTCTTCCTTAGTTTAAAAAAATCCACCTAAAAAAAAGGGCTGGAGTCAACTCAGTAACAAACGCAGTAATATTGAGCAAAACCATTCAACCTTTACAAGGCTGGTGATGCTCAGGGCACGTATTGCCAGGGAGCAGCTCTTCGTTAAAGACAGCAAACCTGAATTTTGCCTCTGAAAGGTTTGAAGTGGATGACACATTGAAGAAAAATCAGGGAGGAACCTGTTGTGCCAAGGGGAGCTAAGCCAGGTGGTTACGAGCACCACAAGCACTCAGTGGACAAGCATTTGTTCCAGGTTCTTTTGTTAAGGCAACAGTGAAACAACCACTCAGGGGACTGAGTTACTGAGACTGTAACAAAACAAAAAAAACCAAACAAGGACTTTATTGCACATTCAGAGTCATCCCTGTGACCCTGGCATGGAACTGGCACTGTCAGAGCCTCCCACTGCAGAGCACACCTGGGACAAGCAGCACAAGGGACTCTGCTGCTGTTTTAACTCTTAGGAGCTGGAGACTATTCCAGAGAAATCCAAGGGCTTCTTCTGGAGCAGTCATTGGCAGAATAATTCCTAAGATAACTTAACTCCCTTTTGTACCTGATTCTGTGATTCACAGTGGGCTCCCAGTTTGCTGCTTTAGTGATCTGAAGCCAGGCTGGAGTAGCAGCTTTGTCTGAGCATCTTCCTGGCACACTGAGAGCAGGAAGTTTTCTGCAGTTCTTTCTCACACCCATTTTTGGTTCTTCTCTGTCCCCACTGAGATTACAGCATGATTTTTCTCCTTAAAAAAATATTTCAATAGACGTTCTTGTGTCCTCAGCAACTGAGTCAGAAATGCTGACTATAAACAAGTTTGTGTTCAGCACTTTGAGCCTCTGTGTATAATCTACAAATGTATTTTAACCCTTCGAAGTAATTCTTCTTGTCAATCAGTGTGAATTCGAGCTGGGCTGACAAGAAATCCCTCAGGAGGCAAAAAAAGCCCAGGCAAACCCTGGACAAGGCCAACCACTGCCAAAGGGCAGCAGTGAAAGTGAAACTAAAACTACTTTTCTTTAATTATTATCACGAAACTGCACTGGTATGTTCCTTATCTCAGAGCTACCAGAAGCTTACGCAATGGTAAACAACTTTGTTTTCAGACAGGGAAGCTTAAACTGATTTCACTTTCCTTGCTGAGAAAAATCTTAAAAGGGGAATATTTTCCATTCAAAGTACCTGGAAAAAAATTAACCTAAATGGAACTGTTCTCAGACAAGAAACAGTGAGTCTTCTGGGAAAGAGTGGTTTTACTCAATAAGGTACAAATATCCTATGTTATTCTATGGGAATATTTCTGTTCATGCCTCTCAAGGGAACACTCAGTTGTGGGATTGTTCTTCAGACCATGCCCACCCAAGGAAAAGCCTGCCCTGCCCACAGCCTGTGGCAGTTTGCTGCACCCCCAACAGCTGCACTTGTGGAGGGCACAAAATTCCTGGAGCTTCCTCCTCTCCTGGACACTGAGGCTCTGGGCACACCCGTGTGCAGCAGACACGCCTCGGACCTTTAATCCCCTACAGAATGATTATGTTTTCCCTGAAACGTTCTGTCAACCATCCAACAATCCAAACCACTGTGCCTGCTATTTCACTATTCTGTGTAACACTGGGGAGGGACAGGTCAGTGTTCATGGAACAAGGATTGAGCCCACGGGAGCATCCCTGAGCCTCCGAGTGCCAGGGAATGGCCAAAATATCTCCCCTGGCAATGCCAGGCCGTGGAGAAAGCAGGATCTTTGCTCAGAAATGACAGACACAGATGGGCTTTGATCAGACAGAATCAGGGGCAGGTTTTACTTTTCCACATAATTTTCTGTATTAAAAAATACATCAGTGAAATCTGTTACAGGCAGGGACAGGACTA
Source organism: Grallaria varia (assembly GCA_013396735.1). Lineage (NCBI taxonomy): Eukaryota > Metazoa > Chordata > Aves > Passeriformes > Formicariidae > Grallaria > Grallaria varia. The sequence continues at coordinate 119,905 of VWZG01001930.1, forward strand.
CCGAGTACACAACGTCAATAGACTACTTTCTGATTTTATTTTTGTTAAATTACTTTTGTACTGCTAAAAAAATAATTAAAAAAAACAAAAAAAACCCAACCAAACAAAACGAAACAAAAAAAGGAAATATAATTCAAGGCTGTTGATTTTCTTCTCTTGAAATTTTAGTGACAAGCTCAAATATCAGACCCTGTTACAGAAGATGGATAACTGACCAGAGCTGGATAAAAACCATACAATTCTTTTCTTTAAAAATAGTTTGGGTTTCCAATGAATTTGTGACCACTTGTCACCAGAAACACACATCTAGAGCTTGAGGAAACAGCTAGAGACAGTATCAGATATGTCCTGTCCTCTAAACACCACATGGGAGCTTTTCTCTTCCAAAAGACTCAGTAACAGCCAAGCTTAAAAAAATCTCTTTCAATTTCCAACACTATGATTAAATCTCTTTGGGTGGGGTGGGAAAAAAAACACACATGGTCATTTTCTACCACAGTTCTGGTGCCAGAAGTAATACTGCATCCTTTGTACAACACTGCCCAAGTTGCAAAGGTGGAAAGAGAAAGAGTGTGTGTGTATTTCTGTTTGAAATGACAAAGCCCTCTCCAGATTTGCCTCACAAAAGAACCAAAACAGTAGGAGGAGGGAAAGAGGAGAAAGGAAAGCTGCCTTAAGGGGAAAAAAAACTTTCCACACACCACAGTATTCGCTGGACTACACTGGACAGACTGCAGAGCTCCTGGGCTGGGGAAGGGACTCTGCACAGAACCCAGGACATCACCTCCTGTACAACCCCAGAAATGTGGTCACTCAGTTTGACCCACAGCACCTCTTCCAGCAGAGGAGAGTCGGCGAGCCCGGAGTGAGAGCCAGAGTCTGGCCTCGGGTGACCATTCCATAGCAGCCAGAGTTGTCCATTCACATGGCCAGTGGCTCCTGCCTTCCTAACATTTGATCCCAGTTTCCAAAAAAAATTGTAAAAGTGTACGTGTGGGTGTATTTATAACAGAAGGTGTCTGTTTGTCTAAACCTCACCCCTTTCTCTCGGATCCTTGGGAAGAGCTCAGGGATCTCCCCGTGTTCTTTGGCAGCCAGGACTGCCAGCCAGCAGGCTGGGGAGTCACCTGAACCACAGTCTACCTCTCTGTTCCCAAGAGTGTGAGGGGAGATTTTACATAACCATTTTCCTTAAAAATATCTCACAACTTTTAAAAAATCCTAAACAGATAGAGGATTTATGCACCACTTCCATAGGTGAGTTCCGCTTGGATTTGTTCCGAGGATTGATCGGCGCCACAGGACGTTGGGTTTTGCAGCTTACACAGCTCGCTTCCTTCCAGTTCCAGTTTGTACACCCACTGTGGTACAAAATCTGCCCGTAGGTGACATTTTCTTGGCCTATTTGATACACATTTTCCAAAGGCTGGACGTATTCACATTTTGGTGCTTCTGATGTGTAGTCAAAGGAAAATACCCCACTTCAGTTAGTCTGATAACTCAATGTCAGAGTCCTCTGATTTGACTTTGGCAAGTTCTTCGTGTACCTCCCTCACCATAAGAATCCGTGTTAACATGATGTCCAAGGTTCCTGGGTCTATGGGCAACGTGGAATACCACATGGGGCTGTTGGGAACACAGGAGCGCTCGGGCTGCAGGTAGAACACATCACTCCTTTGCTTCACGCTTTCAGAACTGCCAAGGGAAAGAAGGGAGGCTTCAGGAACACTGGGCTGCATTTACAATCTTACTATAGAGAATCGGCAAGGAAATCAAAGTTACATTGAGATGGCAACACTGTAATTTAAATAGCCTAATTCCTGTCTTTTTCTTAGTGACCTGGTACCTCCAATTCCACTTAGGGAACAGTTAAGTTGTTTCCAGGCCACTCAGCTTTAGTTAGTTATAAAGAAACAAAGAAAATCAGAGTGACTTCTTTACAGCAACGGTCCTTCAATCACACTGCAATCCAATTAATGGCACTAGCAGTGGAATGATTGATAGATGCATGACATCCAATCTCTGAGTGAAAATGGTTCTAGGACTCCTGAACTGCTGTGCAATGTGGGCAAGTGGAAACGGCCTCAAGGTTTAGACTGTGCATTTCTGAGGGTGATTCATCTGAGTTTCAGCTGACACTAATGAGATGCTGTTTCATTTTGCATGTGTATTTTCTCTGAAGAAAGAAGAACATCATATTCCACCTGCTCAAGGATCTAACTGAAGTTCATAAAGAAACAGGAGAAAAAAATGATTTATATCTGTGTCCTTGCTATAGTCTGCTTTCTAAGTCCTAAATAAAAGTTAATCTCACATCTTAGCAGGCAAAAGTTATCAGTTTTACCCAACTCACACTTCTCCTACCCTCCTTCACAACAGGAAATATGATGTCAGGGTACTAATTACTATCTCCTCACAAGAAGGATCATATATGTGAATTAAGGGAGAGAAGAATGCCATGGGCACTGCAGTAATGCCCCCAGTTTACACTCACACCAAAGATTTCAGTTGTTTGAAGTATACATCTCTCCCTGTAACCCTACTCTTGACTCAACACCAGTAACAAAAAAAACCTATCTGGGGGCCAGACAGCAGCGCTGCTGCTGGAATTCCTGTCAGGAGGGACCAGGAACTGGAGGGAGGAGCCACAGCCCAGGCACAGATGGTCGGAGTGGGCTCCTTGCCCAAATGCCTGTTCTAATCCACACAGAGAGCAAAAATCAAGTTCTGCCACTTACCATTTTGATAAGTAAAATTCATAAAGTCGGACTGGACATCGCAGGGGATTATCTGTGTTTTCAGCCATTTCCACTGCTGTTGGAATCTCCTCATCTTCACTGCGTTTCCTTTTGCCTACAGATAATTTATCTGGATACACAAAAATGGCACCAGAGAAGTTCAGTGAAAAGCAGCACCTTCAGGAAGAAGCCCTGCTCTCTCAGCCCAGCACCCAGTGGTGACTCTGCACCACCCACACACACTGTGTGACCTGGTTAGCTGTGCCCACCCAACCATGGTCACCTGGAGGCATCTGCTGGGTGGGCAAAGGTTTGCATGTGCTCCGGGCTGTCCTCAGCCCACTCCTTGTCTAGAAAATCCACAAGAACTTGGCAGGAAAACACAGAAGATATAATTTTTCTTAATAAAACAGAGTTCATGTAATGCACTAGAACTATGAACTGAAGAAGCCCACAGGATCAAAGACTTCTCTTTCCCAAATACCAGAATTAACTGAAAGCAAAAATCTGTCTTTGCCTCTGGTGTCAAGAAGAAAGTCCCTGTTTGTGTGCAAGCCCCTAACTGCTCTTCTCCACTGGGGCTGCCTGGTTTGCTCCCCACACAGATCCAGGATAAATCTGGGAATTACAAAGGCACAGTGAGGGTCTGGACCTTGAAACCTCGTGAATATGAAGTGCTGAGAAAAGGACTTCAGAAAAGGCCTTTAACTCATGCAGTAGTTAATAAAGCTTTAGGTAAGTCAAGGATGTTATAAAATTCTGCTAAACAAATTTGCAGCCCAATCTGTGACATCTCCATTGTAAGTTTTTACTGGATGCCTTGGCTCATAAACAATTTCCCTTTAAACCAGTGAAAGATACTGTAAGTGTACAGGAGATCAGCACATGCATAGCTCTGCTTACTGAATAACACACTTTTTCTCCCCAGTCCTTTTTAAAAAAGAAGCAGACAAAACAGAATCACAGAATTCTGTGGCTCTGATTCAGACAACATAAATCTGATTGCCCAAACTCCCATGATCAGAGAGCACTCACCTGATTCTACCTCTTGTTTTTGAAAGGGTGGGAAAAAACGTAAATATGTCATCTTAGTATTATACTTCAGAGTTCGGGTGCGCCTCATAACATGGGCAAAGGACAGTTTCAGGTGCTCACTGACATTCTTTAGTTGGAAGTATTTGGTGTTGAAGAATAGAAGGGTGTTCAATAAAACGATGGGGGAATATGCACCCAGCTGCTTACACTCCCACAGGTGCTCCTCTTCAATTCTTGAGAACATATAACCTACAGAGAATGGGCAATGAAAAAAAGAAAATAGTTGCTTATGCATCAAAGTCCTCTTTCAGCCAACCACATATCAGACCAAATTCGCACCTATTATAAGCAATAGTAATCCAATAAAATCAGAATTCTGCATGCATAAACATACGAGAGACATGGAGAACCAAGCTGTGCAACAGCATGATCTTCCAATACCTGAAGAGAAGGATATAAAGGAACACTGCAGACACCAGCAGATCCTCACTAAGTTCTAACTTCACTGTATTAAACCACAACCAGCCAACTGCAAAAATGTGTAATTCCTAAAACATTGAGCACGAGTTTAAAATGTCCCATTTTGTATACAAATAGCCCACTGCGATTAGCATAAGTCAGTTAGGAAAAGGAGATATGGGGGCTTAGAAGAAATTTGTTGTAAAAAATATAAATCACTGTGTGCAGCAGTAATTGGATTATTTCTGTATTAAATAAAAACTTCATTTTTTAAAATGAAAAGCCAGTTGTGGATACATGTGTGGAGTTGCCAAAGTTACTCAAGTTTCACTGATAGGCTGAAAAAGATGTTGTGAACTGACAGGGTACTGCCCAGCTCTATAAACAGCATCATCAGACTTGAAAACCAATTAAAAATATCCGCAGAATTTGGGAACTCTTAATTTGGAGTCAAGTCCAGATTCCAGTGATTTGCTAATGTGCTCCTCAAATTTAGCAGGAGTATTTCCAGCACTAATAGGGAAATACCAGTGCAACTGTATGTACATGGTATTTGCAGTAACTCATCTCAAACACTATATTAAATTCTGGCTACTTGTGTTGAGCTAAAATTGGAGGGAAGAATAAAACTAGTGTGTTCAGTACCAGAATGAGAATCCTTTCTTTCCAAGGATTGATCAGAGGCAAATATGTAATTAAGTGTAATCATAACTAGTAGAGACACACATAAAATCCACGGTGCCACAATTAAATGGTGCAGAGAGAGAGGATGAACAGAGAGAGAGTACCCCAGATCACATAAGAAAACACTAATTTATGACAGAGCTTTGTCATGCAGCTACAGAAACAAAAGAACTGTCCTACCATTTGGAAGAATTGTAGGTTCCCAGATTTTCAGAAGTTTTGTGAGTTCAATCATGAACCTGGAATAGGGCTCGGTAAAAATGTTATCTATTCTACCATTCTCAAACAGGTACTACAAGAGAAAAAAGAGGGAGACAGACAGTTTGTGATCATGTAACGTTGCAGAAGAGATACAGGACATGAGATTCTTTCCCTTTCTTATGTCTCAGTGCCTTATGGGGCCAAACACTTTGGTGAAATCTCCAGTAAAACAGCAAACCAAATTTCCTGCAGGGACTGGGACCTCTCCAGTATGAAAGGAGAGATCTAGACAAGAACTATTGTTAATATTTCAAGCTCTGGAGCCGTTTCCTATAAAATCATCTCCGTTTAAGTATTAAATATTCTTGAAAAAGTCTGCCTATAAACCCCAGAATAATTCCAGAGTGTTTTTCTGTTTAAAAGAACTTTACATGCTAATACCTCCTGACAAGAGACACAGGCTGCTGAAATGGCTCAACTTGCAGCATTGAGGGAAAAAAGTTCGCTAAACTCATTAAAAAAAGTTTTCTCAAAGTCAGGAGTTTGTATCAATAAGTCAAAACTGGAACACAAAAATTGCTGATACCTCTAGATCTTATCAATGGCACTTTGAATGATAACTTTTTCTACATTTTTTCCAAGCATAACCAGGAATAAAAAAAAAATCTAAGACAATTCCATTCCCAATCAAACAGGTTTTACACTGTAAGTAGTTTTTGATTCCTTATCTCAAAATGACTGTTTAAGAACAGGACCAAGCAGGCTGTTCTGAAGAAAACAGAACAGAACATTGAACTGAACATTGATTTTTAAACAGATATTCGTATTATTCTAGGTTTGTACTGCAACTGTTGCAAGGCAAGTAGAAAGGACTTATTACATTACTCTTACAATTCACTAATTGCAATGCAATTATGCCTATTATGTACTTTCTGTAAATACTGCCCACACAACAGGTCTTGCCACTGAGTCTTTCCTGGGTAACCTCTTCCATGTAAACTTATATATTAGAGGAGCATCATGAAATTATTTTAGATCTAAAACATCCCATCCTAAAGCAGATGTTTCCTATGTATTAAATAGGACCAAAAAGGTTCCAAACCCAAAGAGTTGTGTCTAGGTAGAAACACCCAGACACCCCTACCACATTCCTACAAGGACAGAGGAACTTGGGTCACTCTGAGCATAAAAAAACCCAGACAAATGAGTAAAATATAGGATTAAAACAAAGAATAAAGCACAAAAAAGAGACATTCTTGCCTTCTCTACAAACCCCAACCTGCTGTGTGGGACTATGGATGTACAGCATAAATAACTAGAGCCAGTTCTGCCAGTTCCCAGCAGCCCCCTGATCCTCAGTTACCTGCTGAATTCCAAGGCACAAGTATAAGATGCTGTCAGGATCATATTTTTCTCCGTTTGGTCTCCGCACCTCTTGAATAAACTGGCACAAGCCAAAACTCAGCTCAGCAAAAGTGCATGAGAGAATGTCCTCCTTGAGCTTCACAGGATGAACTGGGGCCAGGAAAATGATTAGAAAAAATAATTCAAGATTAGACCTTCACACATTCCTTGTTATTTTGTGTAGGCAGAACGCCTAACTCTCCTCTCATACATGAACTGCCCTGTATGGGCTCATAAACTGGTTTCACCCCTCCAGCTGCACTCAGGGCAGTGAGAGGCCTTGCGTATTTCCTGATAGTTCTGGACATAGTTGAGTGCAGCATACCTGTCTTCTTAAAGGAAGAATTTAATGGGACATGTGGGGGATTTGAGAAGGGAAGCAGAGCATCCAGGAATTGATCAAATGATCTGCAATGAAATTACCAGGCTTGGCTGATCCACACCTCAGAAGTGTCTGCTTGGGAATAAGCAAGCAGGGAATCTATCTGGGAGCAGGCACAGTTTCCTGGAAATAACTGTAATATTTACTTCCTTAGCCACAAGACAAAAACACAGTAACTCATGTGATTACTCCTCTTCTGGGAAATAAACCCCAGCTGCTCTCAAGTAATGGCAACCAAAATTCAAAATAAGAGATGAAAAAGCAGATCTCCTCCTAATTAGAATTCTTCCCTTTGGGATCTTTCTTACATAAGTCCTGCCATGCTTAGTTCTTTACATTGCACAAGTATTTATTATGGTTTGCTCTCTTCCTCACCATCCCCAAAAAGATCAGTTCTATTCCTAACCTAAATTCTCTGCTTGACTCTGAAAATTTGCCCACAAAACTCTGTGCAATGAAGTAAGACCTGAGACCAGGGAAAAGGGGAGTCAGACCTGCCAATCCCAGGACTGCTGGGGTTTTGTGAAAAAAATAAAATAATCCATAAATGGAAAAATAAAAGTGACATTTAATGTCACTGTTATCTATCGCCCTGGTGAGACAAGAGGAGCAATAAAGTTAATTTCAGGCAGGTTGCAGCACAGACCTTTAGAATGTTTCTTTCCAGCTGTGAAGCCTAGAGATAAGGTGCTAAGATTTTGATGTTGTAACACACAATTTTTTTACAGCAAACAGTTCTGCTGACAAATACCTTGGGAATGTGCCAGCTACAGATGAAAAGGATGGGGCCAAGTTGGTGCTGTCAACTTAGAATTATGGCCTGATAAATCTATGACTCTACAATAGCTCAGAAAAGCTCAGCAGCTGCATCAGGCATCTCTGCTACAAATCAAGTAGTATGTGCAAATGAAGGCGAAGTGGAGGTTAAAAGATGAACATTTCTAATGTTTTAGAGTCTGTTTTTAAAGCAAACAGACCAATTAAGAATGTAATAGCCATGATTTTTAAATGCATGGGAAGATGTAAGACAGTATTTCATAAAATCTGTTCTCCACTCATGGGTATTGGAAAACTCAGTGACACCCAATCCTAATTTTAACTTGAACAACACAACATGACAAGTGCTCTTCAGCTAAGTGTTTCTGCTTCCACTGAGAGACAAATTTACCTGAAAACTTCAGGTCCCCTTGTTCCTCCTGTGAGTTTTTCCATTGGACCCAGTTTTTCCAGGCGTTTACCCCATACATGTACTTCAGGGTCATCCCAGAAACAGAGCACCCGGGGTAGGAGCCCTGCATCAGATTCCGGGGCTCCACAGCAACTACAGCCTTCTTCCGCCCCTACAGGCCAACAAACACGGCAAAACAATCAGCATTTAATAAGCTCCTCATCCATGGATGCTTAGATTAGTGCACGTGATGTTATTTGTTCAAATTTAAGGAATTTGTGTTCCAAAAGTACTTCCTTACCCTTCTTTTTGGCTGTGGGAAGCCATCCCTGTGTCGCCGTCTGGCCCGTGAACGTGAATGCAAACCCAGTCCTTTACTGAGAGGGTCAAATGAGTCTGAAGTCAAATCAACACCATGAAAAGTTTAATTACATGATTTAGCAGCTCAGGTAGAAGTGTCACTGTCACTGAGATACTGTGGAACACCTGACAGTTGGCAATCACAGCTGTATATTCAAATAATGCTGACATTGGAATAACTAAGCAATCTGTGTAAATCTATGTAAAAATCTATGTAGAAAGAAAGTAATTTCTCAGTAGAAGAAAAAAAGCCCCCTGAAACAGTGGGTGTATTTATACAGTCAAAAATGATCTTACCCCCTGCTCACATGGATTACACCCAGGGACAAAAAAATGATGAATTAAAGGAGTCAAGTGAGGCTGCCTGCTACACCTACCAGAGCTTCTGCAGAATGCTGTCTTTAAAGATATCAGTAATAAGTTAAAAATAGCAATTTTTAATAGAACTGATCAATAACTGCAGGTTTAAATACCCAGTTTCACTCCCTGAAAACACACAAGCAGGCTGCTGGTACAAGGCTCACGCAGAAAACCGTGCGTGCTTTTACAGGACAAGGAGTTTTAATTCACATGTCACCGACCTGATGGAAAATCTGCCTCCAGGTCCTGTTCCACGTCACCTTTGGAGAACTGCTTCAGTTCTGGCTCAGGTTCTGGCAGGGCATTGGACCGTAAGGTGTAGTGGTTGAGCTCCTCCTCCCAGCTGTGTGGAGTGGACACGGCCTCTGACTCCAGGTCTCCGCTGTAAGTGCTGCCCTGGTCTGTGACAAGAGGGATCACACAGACCACAGGAAACACATAAACTGGGAGTTTCCACGAAAAGATACAATAAAAATAATTATTAAAAAAAATCTGACTGACCTTTCTCAAATATCTTGGGGTCCAGGAAGAGCTCGTGCTCAGATGTTTGAGATCCTTTGGAAAAAGAATGAAATCTCTATCTACACATGACTGACACCTTGCATGACTAATATAAAGTACTTTGAACACCAAAAAACATGTATTAGCTCATAACATCAAGACATGATGTGTCTTCTCCTCCACTGGAGTTCTCCCAGTAGCTTTCAATCCTGGTCATGTTGTTGTAGGGGAAACAGAAATGCAGAACTAACCTATGCTTGCTTATCCAAAGGTTACCATCCATCCCTGTTTGTTATTTGAACTGTCTTTGGACAAATAAGATATTCTGTTCATCTCTTTTCAGCCTGTTTCACTTGTATTACATGGGCTGGTCACTGTCCAACACGCTCTGATGTGCATCACCCTTCAAGAATCCACCATAAAAGTCCTGATAGGTAAATATTCCTTTAAAACAGCTGCTCTTCATTTTGACTCCTTCTTCTAACATATGATGTACTGATCTGAAGATTATGACCTCTAGTAACCTGTCACTGTCAACCCCAGTCAAATCAGCACCCAGGATGGGGAAAAGGGAAATCTCCGTGGTGAGAGGACGGACCTTCACCTCACTGCACTTCATTCCCTTTGGAAAACCACCACCTACCACCATGAGAGTGTGTTTTGTCTCCCTCTGCATCTGCTGCAATCATTTCTGCCATCTGAAGGAGATCAGCTTCAAATGGATTCATGGGATCCTTTTCCTTGCCATCCTGAATATTTTCAATGATCTTATCAGCATTATCCAGGGTAGTTGGGAAGGGCATGGGAACTGGTACCTGTGGAACACGTGGAAAACATTAGACCATATTTAGAGGTGAAGGGAAACAGCAAATACACAGGGGAGATTCCCCTCATTTAATCTTACATATATTTTAGAACTGCTAAAATTAATTTAAAAATAACTCCATACGGGACAACTTGTTCAGTATTCTCCCCGCAAACTGGTAGGTTTGTGTGATGATGTTTAACCAAACACAATGCAATAAGGAGGGAAATGCTCTCAAGGGTTTTGAGGACCACTTGCACAAGCAGATACAGCACCCAGTGACATTGTGCTGAGAACCAAACATGCCTGGAAACCACTGAGTTCTGCAGTGAACTGCAGCATAACTTACAGGTACTGGCATCCCCAGGGGAACTGGTGTGTACTGAGTGTAGAGGTGGAGGGGCACTGGCACAAACACTGGTACAGGAACAGGTACCACAACGATCCGGGGCAGAACAGCTGCTTCTTCTGTTACACCAAAAATAGAACAAACAAAAAATGGTTGGAAAAATACCATACAACAACCTGAAAACTAGTTAAGGTTGTAAAATACATTAAGTAATACTTTCTGCTACATGAGTCATGTGTTACTCTCTCAACTGCAATACAGACTTTTACACCAGGGGTAGGAGATCAGGTACCCACCTGTCTGGCATTCTTTGTTTTGGGTGTGAGGTTTGCAGGAGGTGGCCTTAGTCTGTGTGAATGGCTTGCACAATAAAGCTTTGTTTTTCAGAAGTCTGGGTGGTTTTGATGATGGCAGCTTTAGGGCATCTGTTTGGGTACTTGCCTGTTTGGAAAACACAAAATCAAGGCAGAGTCAGTATTGGTTTGAAGGATAACATAAGACCAGTGTTTCTTCTCTTCTATGGGAGGTTGAACAATTTAAAACCATTTGCATTTACATTTAAAAAGTACTGCAAAACCAACTTGCTAATGTATTTGGTGCTTTCTGGTCTCCATCTCAATTTACTTGGATCAAACAATAATGTTGTTTAAAGCCAATTTTGCTAATAAAGCTAATTTAGTTAACAATGCAGTGAACAAATCCGCAAGAATATTGGGTTTGCTGCAGTCAAATAACTGCTATAAACTTTTGACCTTGGAATCTTACTGATGGCAAGATAAAAAGAGGAGTCATGTTAAGGAACTTTTAATATCTAAAAGTCTGATATAGATGCCTAAAAAACTGAGTAAAGTGATGTGAAACCACTGAATAACTTGTGAACCACAGATGCCTCAAGGGCTGACAGGCTTTGCCTTAAAACATCCAATCTGTCAGTGGACACAACAGGACTTTTATCCCATAAAAGTTCTATCTTTTTTTAAAAAGTATCTTCAATCTGGATGGATTTGAATCCAAATCATAACCAGGGAGAGCAGTTACAAGATGACAGTACAAAATTCTTGACTACTTTACTTGTTACTGATACAATCTGGGTGAAAGTGAGAAAAAAGGTCTCTCATAAAACTTACATCTCCTATTATTTTTGCTGTCACAGTAGGGACTGCACCTGTGAAGAAAAAAAACCCATACAATAACCTGTGCACTTCTCATCAAGGACCATAATCCATATTCTGCCAAGGTCAAGAAAAGAATTCTAATTAAAACTCATTCCCTGATGTAGGTACATAAACTTAAGTCATTATTTATACCTATATAAAGGAAGAACAAATGCAACCAGCTGCACTGATGGGAAGAATAATGAAGAAGTGGCTTTTGTCCTCAGTGAAAAAAAAAATCCCTGAGCAAATATTAATGTTCAGGAATAGCGATTTAAAAGTACAGGCATCGTATTCAGCTGCCTTACCCTGTAAGACATTGTTGGAGTTAACAGTAGGCTGGGCAGCTGGGGTGCTTGCAAGGGACACCACGTTTGCTATGACAGGGGTTGAGTCCTTTCTCAAAGAAGGAGGGCCTGAGGAGGAGGCAGGTGCCATGGAAAGGTTTGCTGGACACAGTGAGCAGAAGGAAATGAAAACAAGCAGTAAGATAATTTGTAAAACAGCATTTCTGAAACAACATCCCCCCCCTTCAGATTCATCTCCAGATGAAAAAAGCAGCTGAGTGAGAAGGGGATGAAGGTGTCAAGCTGCAGCATTTCAGTTTAAACAGGAGTTGTTCCACAAGAAAACAAAGCAAGAGGGGAAAAGAGCTCCCACCAGTGGAAGCAGCAGATGTGCACTGAGCTGAAAAGCTGACTGTGGTCTGGTGCACACGATAAACTTTCAGCTTGTTGTTCTTTATTAGTTTGGGGTACCTTACTGTTGCAGCCAGCATCACTCAGTAGGAGATTATGTCCCTCTTTAGGATCATGTTCCTGCCTTTTGCTTCCCTTCCCCTCCCTGTCTTTGCAGGCCTTTCTTTCCCTTTGCATTTCACTCCCTACAGAAACTCACAGTTCCTATTCCTCTGGGTTTCATTCCCACCCTGATTCCCATTCCACCTGCTCAAGGGAACAGCTACAGCCCTCATTAACCTTGGGAATGATACTTCCAAGAATCAACACTTAATGACACAGAAATGGGAACACTTCATATGCCCACTACAGACTGCACAGATCTGGCTGGTTTAAGTGTACATATGGGAGTCTGTATCTACAATTACTAAGTCTATTAATTTCACCACTTAATTACTTTTTTTAAAACGAAAATTCACATCCTACCATATCTTCTATGTGTTAGCAAGGCAAGTGAGATATTTAGCATGTCTTCACTAGACCAGCACATTCTATCCCAAGAGAACAGGCCTTTGATTCATGAAAGTGACTGAAAAGCAAGTGCTTTTGCTTCATCTTCTTTGAAATTTGTTTGGCATATGAAGCAATTGCATTTCACACCTACAGAAGTTTGAAATTGTCTCAAGCAAGAGTAATCTAAACCTGAGCCCATCCAACAGCAACAGGCAAACTCCCCAGAAGAAGACAGATCTTAAACAGTTCACTCAATTGCATTTCCAAACAAACATCCACCTCACTATCACGCACACCAAAAGGCAACACCACCTGTTTACCTGTGTTGTTTGAGGGTGGAGGGTCAGAAACATTTTGCTGTTTACAGAACAACAGAATACAAAGCAGATTGCAAAAATGCTTCATGTCTCCTTGCCATTTTATGGACTCGCTGAGTTTACCTTGCCTCTTACAACCATCACACTTTGCCATCTAGGAAAACAGAGTGAGGGAGAAATTGAGCACACTGGGAAACACCAACAAGGAATATGCAGATAAAAACCTCTACTGGAGGATGTGAGAATATTGCTTACCTGGTAAAACAAAACTGTGAATTTAGACATGCACTCCTCTGAGCAAAATTCCTCTGTTTTCCCCCCAAAGAAATTCTGGACCAGTTTGGGGCAAGTCTGTAAACAGTAACTGCACATTTTGCAGTGGTTTCCCCAGCGCTTTGACAAGTCATGTTTGTAGAGCAGTTTACAAACTAAAAGAAAACAGCAAAAACATCCTTCAGTACCAAAATTACAATCATTCAGCACTTCTAGTTCTTTTAATTAATGATGTCTGTAGTCATCTGTTGAAACATACCATTAAGGGTGAACAAGGTTTGTGTTCCTAAACCTCAAAACTAGAATTCTAACTTAAAAATATTAGATTTCTCTCAGTATCAGCAATAATTTTAAGGCAAAACACTTGTGACTCGACTTCTCTGAGACAGGGTTTTGCCCTTTCTTACCTTCACTACAGAATGTTTTATCTGTGCCTGAGACTCTCATTGTCTCCTTGATAATTTTCTCAAACCTGCAGTATTCACACAAAGCCATCACATTGTTCTTCTTCTTATAGTCATCACAGCAGGTCTTCCCACAGAACTGGAACATTTTACCCTGCAACACAGCCAGAACATTTTGGTTGCAATGTCTGAATGAGTCACATCCCAGATAATACATTTTAATTGTTAATAAAAACGCAGAAGCATATTTATATCCTTGGAAATCAACACACAGGACCAGCAATCAGTCTGCCCATTTAGCTTTATAATAAAGCAAGACTTTCTGCAGAAAACCCTCACCAATGTGCCTTGTCCTTGCATTAAAAGGATCATCTCTGGGTCCAAGAGATGGGAATGTGTTTCTTTAGTTTGTGCTTTTTTTGGAGTTTTTTTCTTCTAGTTTTATGACCACAGAGCTCGTATCAGTTTGATAAGGGTTAAATGATACCAAATTGAGTTCCAAATCCCTCCACAGCAGCTCATAGTAAGCAACAAAGCAGTTCTGACAGACCAGTGCATATAAACTACCAACTCTTGGGTTTCTGCTGAGAAAAAAAAGAACTTGAAAAGCCCTGAGCTTGATTACCTTGTAGTCAAGCAGTTCGGGTTTGGTTGCAAACAATCTGCTGCAGTGCTGACACTTGAGTTTGACAACAGAGCGGGTAAAAGTGACCTGCTGGCACTGGGCAGCCAGTCTCTGGAGCCCTGCTGAAGCCGAGGTGCTCGTGGAGCTGGGGGACACCGTGGAGGTGGTGCCACCCGCCGACACCACCGTCCCCGAGGGGATGCTCACAATGACCTGACCCTGCGACAGGGGCACCACCGAGGAGTTCAGTCCCGCAGACTTGTTGAACAGATTCTGCAGGGAAGCAAAGGGACAGCCTTTACTTTACAAGGCTACATCTTTTACCTGACAGCCCAGGTATTGCCACCACCGATTTAGCATTCTGTTAATTCAGCTAAGAAGAAATCCTGGAATGTCACACCTGAAAAGCTGCCACGCAGTTGTAACTGCAAAAATTGCGTATGCTCCCATCTGACATAGCCAAGTGATACTGAGGGTTTGCTGAGGTTTTACAGCTGTTGCACTGAATTTGAACACCTGAGGGTGAAACAGAGAAGGAAAAGTGATTTATGCAACATCGGGTTGTATTGCAGATAATTTTGCACCGTGCATACAAAAACAGGGTCTGAATGATGAGCCAAGGTACAGAGAGAAGCCCGAGACGACGTTTCTACAGATTCAGAAGCAGACACTGCAGCTGCTGTGCCTGTTGCTTGCTAGAAATTTAATTAATCTCCCAGTATTCCTAGGATGTCAGTAAGCATTTTTCTATTTCCACAAGAAAAATAGCTGGGAAGATGTTTGCCCAGCTCCATGCAACATTGGGCTGAGGTAACAAAGCTCATCACCCTGGAGAACAAGGGCAGAGAAGTCCCAGCAGTGACATGGTGTATGTCCACACAAGTGGTTTGTCTAGCTGGGAAACCCATCAGATGAACTTGTGAGAGCAGAAAATAGATTTAGGGTTGATTATCATATTTAAGCTCCCCAAAAGCAAAACTGAAATGGCTGTACTGTCATTGCCACATTTATCTATGGTCAAAAGTCCTTAAGTTCCCATCTCAGCATTTCTTTTTCAAAAAAAGCCACTTTCCAACCTCCTTTTCAAAAAAAAAATAATATTATCAGCCTTAACTTTCAAGACAAATAAAGTTTGGATATGAGCCACATGAAATGAAGTTTCTGAAGAAGTAAAAGGATAAACTTACCTGCAGAAGAGACCATTTTTACTCTGTATGCTGACAAACAGTTCACAGAGCAAAACAATTCTGTTTTCCCCAAGCTATTTGTGCTCTCCATCATCTCTGCTGAAGACCTCAGGGATTTACACAGTGTGCAGGGTGTGATTTTAGCTGACTTCTGTGGAAACACAGAAATTGGTCATTCATTTGAAACCTGGTGCTTTTATTCACCTGGGAATTATTGGTAACGTATAAAACGTATAAAATGTGCTGGTGTGCCTGAAACAGCACTGGTTTTATAGCTGTTTTTTATGGTGCAGATCCTCTTATTTCAGTTCTGGTTTGGGCTGCCTCCCCAGCCCAGTTTAACCAGTAGCAGGCTGCCTGGGCAAAGGCTTCTGATGCAAACACCACTACAGGTTGGACTAACATGGATCAGCACTTTGTATCAGACAACTTCAAACATTTTTGCTTATGACTTTTAATACATGGGCTAAGCATGTGAGCAATATTCCCACTGCATGATGAGAAAACAAGGAACAGGGAGGAGCAGGTTTCCTGATGATAGGGTCATAGGAAAATGGGAAGGAGAAGAGATCCATCTCCTAGTAATAATCCCAGCTTTCAGTGTATGGCACACAGACTGCTTTGAAAGAGAGACACAGCAAGAAGCCTGACTTTCATAGATGCATTTTCTGTGTTTGAGGGTTTCAAGGTCTCTGAGTTTGGAAAAAACTTTGAGAATTAGTGCACCAGATTATTTTAGTTTGACAGTCTTAAAAATGCACTTTGTTCTATCACCAGCTATTCCGGCTCTTCACAGGACAGAACAGAGTATAAGCTTTTAAGCATTTAAAAGCACCCATAAAACCCCAGAAACTATCAGAATGTACCTGACAATTAAGTTGAATGCTGTTTAAAAGTCAATTAAAAATAGATTAGACTTAACCCTATAAGCTTTGAACATACTGCATTTTCAGGAACTATCATATATGGGGTTCTGATGAGTGATGCAAAAGCAGCATGAAATCTTTCCCAGCTTATTTATTTCCGTATTTGTTTCAGAGGACAGCTAATGTTGGAGGTAATTTTCTGGATGAAATATGTTTCCCGTAAGTTTTTTTTTTAATTCATTAGGCCTTTCTTGGCCTAAGTGGCCTGAATAATGGGACGGTAAAGTCCAGTCACCAAATGAAGTTACACTCTCTTATCAGAGGGCAATTTTTCCTAAAGTAATTGCATTATGATAGGTCAGTCAAAAATAATTGAGCTATTAAAATAAATTAAGGTTCTCTCAAATGGTCAGCTCTTTAAGAGAATCCATTATAATAAAAATGAAATACTAAAAGTTCAAAAATAAAAATCGTAATTATCAACTAATTATTACTTTTCCTCTCCACTTAATTTAAGGGCTACAATGTAATTTAATAAAGGATAGTCAAACAGGGAGCATCTCAGAGACTGAAAACAGTCACAGTGGGCTGCTGCTGGGAGGACCCACTGCGTTTTCTCATAAAACCCATATTTTAATGTTCACTCCAAACATAGAATCCTAGAATCATGGAATCCCAGAATGGTTTGAGTTGGAAGCAACCATAAAGACAATCCCATTCCATCTCCTGCCATGGACAGGGACACCTTCCACCAGCCCAGGTTGCTCCAAGCCCTGTCCAACCTGGCCTTGGACACTTCCAGGGATGGGGCAGCTACAGCTTGTCTGGGCAACCTGTGTCAGGGCCTGCCCACCCTCACCTGGAAGGAATTCCTTCCCAATATCCCACCTAACCCTGCCCTCTGGCAGTGGGAAGCCATTCCTTGTGTCCTATCACATACCTGCTTGTACGCTGTGACACACATGGAACTGCAGAACTTTTTGGCCTGTCCCTCAATCTGCAGGATGTGGCACTGCCCAGAACCACTGTAGCAATACCCCCCACAATATTCACAGCAGTTCATGGTCAGGTTGTTGGCCGAGCGGAACTGGGAGAAACAGGCGTCGCTACAGAGCTTGTGCACCACGTTCTGGTAATTCACCTCGTGCCTGATCTGGGAGGAAAGAAGAAATATTCAACAGGGGCAGACAGAATGCACGTGTTCATCTCTGAGACAGCAAGTTGTGCTGATCTAAAGAAATTCAAAAGAAGGAGTTTGCGATTACCACTGCATTCTTCTGGCACATGCTGCACTTGCTGGAAATGCTGTTGGTGTGGATAGTGACAATGGGTTTCCTTTTCAGTTCATATGTGGACAGACAAGACTGGCTGCAGAAATCCTTGCTGGAGTCTGTGTTATCAAACTGGGCAGTGATTACATCCTTTGGATTTAGAATTTCTCTATGGAAAAAGAAAAACAAACACAGAGATAAAGGATTTATGGTGGTTTCATGTCAACTTGCTGCCCTTGCTTCTTCTGGAGAAAACATTCTACAGGTGATGGTGGATCCATTAATTTAAACCTTTCTTCTTTGCTATCTAAATACCTGAGTTAATTTTTCTTTTCCTCTTAGGAAAATAAATGGCCTGAAGAGTGTTTTATCTCCCATCTACAGTTTCGTTTATTTGTTGCTGGATTTAACAAACTGAACTTTCTCCTTATTTCTTCTCTGTTTCGAAATTGTCCTTCACAGAAAGGTTTCAAACTCTGAAGTCAGAAAACTAGGAGAAATTACTTATATAACTTCCTTGCTTGGAAGGATGTCTCCTCCTCGCTTGTCCTGTCAGAGGTAACCCATTTTTCAACAGAATAAATACAAAATTACAGCCAAGACTTCTAAAGTTTGTTACAAGGCCTTTTCACACTGAGACAGCGAGTGAAAGAATAATTAATTGAAGCCTCAAGTGTAAGTTCAGCTGCCCTTGTAAAACTTGAAGTAATAAATTTGTTGTTGAAGAAATGATAAACAAAGCAGCAGCATTTCTTTGGCAAATTAACTTCCATAACTAAAAATAACACATACAAATAAGTCTATACAGACAGACTGTAGCACAATCAGACTGGAAATCATTTGCTTCAAGTAAATGTATAGTAATGACATCTTATTCAGCCAGACATAAAGGTCTCCTTTTGCTCATTTGGCCATAACACAGATGAACAAAAAATTTTAATAATTCAAGACTGTGCATCCAACAGGACTGTGAGAGATTTTCTTAGGGATTTTGTCCAAGTAGGTTCACAAAAGCCAACCTCACCTTTCCACCTAGGTAGAAAGTAACTGATTTGGGTGCTGAAACCCCAAGTACCTAAAAAAACTCAATTTTTAATAAATTTAACCTCCCTACATCTTACAAAAAGGCAGTGACATATTTTGAAGGTCTAAGACCTAAAGAAATCTAAGACCTACAAAAATCTAAGATTACAGAATGGAGCCAGATCAGAAAGTTAATTTTAAGAATCTAAGGAAATATTCTGCCTTGAATACATTATTTCACCCATGTTTTGCTTCATTTTAGGGATTCACAAATCTATTTTCCTCCAGGAGAAAAAAAGCATAAAATACTTTTTGAAAATGTACTCTTGTTAGTGGTTTTGAGAGTGCAATGACATTTCAAAATGGCAGGAAAATGCAGGCCCTTTTAAAATACAGTTTTTCATATCTGGCTCATTTAAATCTAAAAAAGACCCTCTTCACCACAGAGGCTTTTAAATGTGTGCATATATAACACCCAATTAAGGAAACAGAACTGCCAGCAGACAGACCAATTAACAAGGAACAGCACCAGCCACCAATTTTTGAAGGGAAGCCTAAGAGAGGCAGCGCTACAGACACAGCGAGAGGCGTAAAACCACCACTGAAGCCTTTCATTATCTGCTCGAATATCAATTATTACTAGAGCAAATTAAAGTGCTGTCCTACTTCGAGCAGCTTGAGCAGGTTTTCTTGGTAGAAGCTGGTGGGCGAGAAGCTGGAGTGGTGTATCCAGTGAGGCACAGTGTGGAGCAGAAGAGCTGGGTCGAGCCTTTCCTCTGGTAGGCAGTTTGCCCCTTCTGCAGGACTTTTTTACAGCCAGAACAGGAAACCCGAACAGCTGTGCTTGGAACTGAAGGGAGCATTTTGCTCATGCCAGAGGATGCCACAGCAGGCTGGAAACCTGATGACAGCTGTGGAGCTAAAAAAAATAATCAGAAAACACCCAGAGAAAACACAGTGTAAGTGTTACGGATCTATTACACAGAACTCACTGTGTGCAGGGGCAAGCACAAGGCTCGTGACTTTATTTGGGTTGTCAGGGTCTAGAGGAGAATCAAATAGCACATGAACTCTCCAGAAATACAGGCCCTGTGCTGTCTCTCTGCATAGCAGACTTTTTAAACTACTATTAAGGTGGAGAATGCACCTTCAGCATACCTCTCATGGAATGACAGAATGGTTTGGGTGGGAAGGGAACTTATAGCTCATCCAGTTTCACCCCTCTGCCATTGGCAGGGACACCTTCCACTATCTCAGGTTGCTCCAAGCCCCATCCAGCCTGGCCTTGGACACTTTCAGGGATGGGGCAGCCACAGCTTCTCTGGGCAATCTGTGCCACGGCCTCCACACCCTCACCTGGAAGGATTTCTTCCTAATATCTAATCTAACCCTGCCCTCCTTCAGCTTAAGGCCATTTAACACATTAATTTCTCTTTGTATTTCACATTTAATTTTCCTATGCCTCCAAAATACAATTATTTTATGATCTCAATTTCATTGTCTCTAAACCAAACTAGTTCTTTATTCCTACTGGGGTCAAGACAGAGGAAATGAAATGCAGAATGACCTGCAGGACTATTGCAAAGGTGACATTTTACAGGTTTAAATGAAGTTAGTCTTGCCTATTCCTTACCAACAGGATTGCCACTGACTGAAAATACAGCACTGATTTTCAGCTCCCCTTCCTGAGATTTTGGCTGTTGGCCGTACTCCTAAAACAAAGGGAAAGGAAAAGGAGAACAAATACACACATGTAATCACAGGTTACACGATTTCCATTCTTTCACAAAGCTGCACTGAACCCTAAGGAAGAGTGAGTGTCCTAAGCCAGGTGAGTGTTGCTGTCTGATCACCACACACAGAACTGGCTCAGAGGGTCACAGCAAACCACACCTGAGGGTGCATGAATGGAAATGTGGAGCTGTCTGGTGCACTCCCCTCTCCAGCTGTACTCCAAGACACTGCAGAATTTAGCCAAAGCTTTAGGAAATCTCTGCTTTCCACTCACACAAACTTTCCATCTGGAAGTGCTTTGCAGCCCTTGTACCTATTGTGTGAAACAAGCCTTATCTCCCCATTCCTGAAGGATAACACCGAAGCAGAGCTGGGACCTCGATGAGAAGCACTCTGTATTAACCAGGAGTTAGGAGCAGCCTAAGGTGAAGCTTTGCAGCAGATCAAAGCTGACGCCATCACAGCCAGACCATCACAGTTCCTGCTCAGCCTGGGCAGTCACCTCACACTTGGTGCAGGATGAGAAAATCCCCATGGACAGCTGCCTGTGGAATAGCTGACATGCTGTAAATGACTGGCTTAGTCCCCAGCAGCTCTTCGGGCTGACACCACAATTCCTGCCCCTGCTCTCCCCAGAAAGCCGAGCCAGAAAGCAGCTTGGAACACTCCACATGTAAATCTTACTAGGCTCAAAAGCATAATCTCTTGCAACTACAGAGATGAGAAGATTTAACCTCCTTACAGCTATTTGGGAGCTGTGAAGCACCATGTCATGTTCTGACTGAGCTAAACTCACAGTTGCTGCCTGGCTGCCAGGGAAGCCACTTCAGAGTCACTCCCTCCCTTCCCAGTGACTGAGCTGCTTCTCCAGTCTAAACCAGCTCCTAAAATCCCCCCCCACCTGCCACACAGCACAGAACACTTCTCTCACTCCTGGCAGAAACTGAAAGTTTCTACTCTAAGACAACCAAACTATTTCTCAACAGGTTTCCCAGGAGAACAGGCAATGGTATTCCTTGACCGTGTGAACCATCAACTGAAACACTCAAATCTCAGCTAAGAGAAGCTCTAAGCTGGGCATGGGTGTGCTAAAATTTTAAAGCACCATTTGTATTATTAATATCATTATTATTATTTAAAAAAACAGTTACTTGCAGACATACAGTTTTTTAAGCATTTTAACTGCAGTTTTATCCTTAGTCAATACCAGGAAGAGAAATGGAGGCAAATCCTGACATCAACTGTGCATGATCAAGCAGTTTCACAGCAGTGCAGCAATGCTGAAAGCCAAAAACCTTCAGCTCCAACTATTGGTTACAGCAAGAAATGCTCTTATCTTTCAGGAAATATTAAAAAACCCCACAAACCCTCCCCATAATAATTCCAATCTAAAGCAAAACAAAATGAACTCAGTTTTCCTACTTTTTCAGTACCAGGCAAAGTTGATAATCACAGGATTTTACTCCAGGAAGGAATATTTTGAACCATACGATATTTGACATTTAAATTCTTCAAGTCTTCATTTTTACTTATTAATATGATCTTTGATAACCACAGACATCTCGCCTTGCATTCCACACAAATCCACACAGCAGATGCCATCTTGGGAGGACAAAAGAAGAGACAGATTTAACTACCCTACACGTGGTTTGACATTCTATAGGCTTAAGGAAAAATAAACCCAAATAATCCCACAGAGACTGAAATCAGAAGGGCAGTGAAATCTGAAGTTACAAATACTTTACTACTTTATTTGACTAAGTTGAGAGTATTGTGGGAAAAGAAGAAAAAATGTTGGGAAGACAGGCCCAGAGAGCAGAGGAGGTTTGGCATAAGGACACAGAGTGATGCTAAAAACTAACACCTGCCCAGGAGCACCAACACTGCTGTGTCAGTGCAAGGGGATGGATCACTTTGGGAAGCTTTGCACACTTTTAGCACATAAAGTCTGGCATGTAACCCAAAGACGACCAGTGAGGAGACAGGAATTGCAACACAGCTCATTTTCCTGGTGACACACAGCAAACCAGTGGCACAGAGACTGATCTGAGCTCAGCAATCCTGGCCCCAGCACCGCTCGCTCCATGGGGCAGGCCTTCTCCAGGTTGTAATTACTGATTTTTTCACCTGTATCATCATAAAAAATGTCAGTCTGGAATGAGAAAGTCACTTAAACACGTTTAAATTGACCTCACTGATGTGTAAGTACTTAAATATTTTGCTAAGACCTCTAAGTGTTAATTTAAAACAAGAACAAAGAAACACTGTGCTTGTAAAGACAACCATTAAGAAGGGAATAGCAGGACTAGCACTGTTTTAACTCACATCTCTAACTGTGACTACACAGAAAGTACTCACGAAAATGTGATTTATAGGTTATTTCCTAGTTAGACTGAGATAAAGTGTCTATATTGTCAAAGATTTAATAACAAAAGTTTTATAGCACTTAGCTTTGTTTCCAACTGAAAAGCAAAACATTTTCAGTGACAAGGTAACAAGACATCAAAAAGTTGGGGGTGTTGGGTTTACGTTAGTGTAAGAGGGAAAAATCCTTCTACTAAACTACGTTCTCCAAGTGAAATTTAGGGCAACAAAGCAAATAAATTGCTGAATTGATGTTCAGCTTATGCGGTCAGTTGTCAGACCAAAATGAGAAATGCAACGGGAAACTTACCTCAGAATTACCAGGTTCATCTTTAATTTTGTCTAATAGTCCCTGCTGTGGGGCCATAGCTTTATCATATTCGTCATCCAAAGGCTCCTTCTTAATTCTAATATTTGGTGCAAAGGAATTCCCCAGCTCTTGTCCAATAGATTCCTTACTAGAAAATAGGTAGCTAGACTCCTGAAACAATAATATGAAAAAGAATTCACCCTCCTGCATCTGCCATGAGGAGTTGGGCTGCTGCCAAGGGGAGTTTGTGGTGCAGACCAAGAGATTTGGGTCCTGCCACTGGAAGATGGGAGAAACGCTGGGCAGCAGCTGCTGCCTCAACCTCCCTGCAGCCCCCTCTCTCATCCCACCCCCATTCTTTCTGCTCCTCTGGCCGAAGCAGAAGCCACCCAGCTCTCTAAGTTGGTTGTTTGGGTGTGTCTCCCGTGGATACAGCTGTTTCCTGGCTCGTGTGGAAAAAAGGCAGGTCAGGTGGATGCATCCAGGTCTAGATTTGGCTCACAGGTCACTCAGACCATGCTGAAGAGCAAAGTGGCTACCAAAAGAATCCTCAATCCAAAGAGAGGGTCAGGAAAATTTTACAAAATTATAGGCACTGTTTAAGTAGCACAGATGTCTAGGAGTCAGAAGACCAGTTTCCTTGACACTCAAATACAAAATACATATTTTGAATCATTCTGGCATATTGCTGCACTTGCAAAAGTGGTTGAAAGATCTATAGCTTACCCTGAAGTTAGTTTCTGGAGTTTGTGGTGCTACCTGCGTCCGTAATGTTTCTTCTACTTGATTATGAACTGAGGAAAACATATACATTAAATAGAAATGAATACAGGTTCCAAGGCATTTCCTTTAAAACTATCAGAGTCTCAGCCTGCTCCCCAACCCCAGAGTCTGACAGAACCTCACCAGTATTAAACTACTCCCTTTCTCCTCCCAGCACCTAAGATGGTAATCCCTAAAGAGAATTGACTTTTTTACTATTCTATTGGATCATTATTTTCCCATTCCAGAAAAATGGCTGTAAAATTTCAAGGTGAATTGTTCATTCAGAATTTTCCACACCCCAGCAGGTTCTGAATTCTCCCCTGTTTTGACAGTGAAATAAAAAAATACTTTTCAGAGCAACATCTTTCAGCTTCTTCTTTGCTGTTCTGACCTCCAGTCTTTTTCCCCCTTCTCAGGAAACAGCAGCTTCTGCTTTCTTAGAATATATATTTTAAAGAAACTGGATTTGCCTAGATACTGGATGCTACAACCCATGAACATTTAGCATTCCTGTTTCAGCTACTGACTGCTCTCCTGTAGAGTATTTTTAACTGTCAGTATTTACAATTCTCTGAAATACGTCTTTTGTACTGATCTATTCTTCCCTTGATTTCTAACTGAAGGTAAAAGTAAAGAGACATCTTTAACCCTATTGCTTCTCTCTCATTGGTGCCACCTGGAAGAACTGACTTTAAGATGCTGTTGCTGAGCATATCAAGTGTAAACCTCAGAGCCGTAAGCTGTGAATGTGGACAAGCAGCCAGGAGGCCCTCACGTGCTGGCTCACCCTCCCTCTGCTGAATAAGATTAAATCACGTGTTCCAGCCTGGTTATTCTTAACTCCTTCATTCACTGTTCTGCTGGAACTTTCAGAGCTTGGGAAGTCAAAAATAAGTGTGTGGGCAGCAAGACTACAGTGACTGTCAAATGAGAAAGGGATTCCAGGCATCTCTGTTTCTCTCCACGTTGGCTGGACAAAGTCCAAGACATGAGTATTTGAGGAAGAAGGAGAGCAATCTCCCAGAAAAAGCAGATCTCAAGCTACACTCTTGGCTTAGTTTCCTGCAGACACTAACACCTTTCTAGCAAGCCTTTCCCTGATGCTACCATCAAATCCATACTGCTTTAAATACCTAAACATCAATGAAGAATTGGTACCAAAAAATCTTTACTGGCCATCCACTTAACCTAAACTTCATCAGCTTTTCTGTCAAGGAGTTCCACAGTCTATAAAAAAACCAGTAAGAAAAACCAAAAGGAAACTCGAATTGTCACCCAGCTTGGCTTAGGAAACCACAACAACAAAGGGTATGTTGAGGTTCTGTAACAAGCTGTGGAAGATGAGACAAGCCTCAATGCCTGGCAAATCCTCCACCTAAACAGAGTTCATTGGATTTCAGGGTTCTTCATAAAATGCTCCCCTACACAGCTCTGCCTGTTCTCTTCAAAAAGGTGATGTTTTTAATAACTGGCCCTGTTGCTAATTCCTGTCTAGTTCTTTCTTCCTCTTTGCTGGGCAGCCAGGTCTACGACGACAACAGTTACCTGCTTTGTCAACAAAACTGCTTTTCAACCTAGAATCCATATCTTTTGGGATTTTTTCCAACCGTTTTTCACGTTCTTGAAAATGTCCTTCTCTCTTCTTATCCTTTGCTGAAAAAGTCTCTTTGCCGTTATCTCGTGTTATGCTAAAATCCTTCCGATGGGATTTAAATACAGGACCCTGCTCAGAGCGGGAAGGGAGATCCTTCTGGACTGCATTCTGGATCTGGATTTCCTTCTCACTGTCCAATTCGTGTGCTGGAACTCTCTTGCCCTCTTCCAGATGATCTTCATCGTGACTTGCTGAAGAAAGAGTGTCTTTTGGAGTGAAATTCTGATCCTCTTCGTTGTCACTCCCAACAACAGGTATGCCTGCAAGATCCCCAGAGTTCAGAAAATAATCATGATCATCACCCTGCAATGAGTTCTCAGGTCCTGTTTGATTCGATATTCCGTAAGATAAGCTGTCGAGGGTAGGTGTTAAGTTGTCAGTGTCCTCAGACATTTCTGCATCCAGAATTTCACCGCCTAGGGAGAAAAACACCCCAGTGAACAGACAGGAAATTGACCAACTTCATGTGTAACAAAGGAGGAGAGTGAGTGTCCTTTGCTAATCTGGTTGATGCTGCAATTCCTTGAATACTCTCAGCCTTCTTGGGCCAGCAATGCTGCTAAAACTTTGTTGACAAAGAGACAGTTCAGTCCCCCTCACCACTCTGAGGCAGAAACTGAACTGAGTAAAACTAATCAAAGGGAGAAAAAACATTAATTTCCATTCATCTTACTTGTAACACGTGTGGAGAAGGCAATGCAAGGGAGGGAACGGCAAGGCAGTCTTGTTCAGTAGCAATGATACTTCCAAAAAATGTGTTGTGAAACTATGACCTTATAGAAATAAATAGAAATACTTACATTTTCCTGTAATATCAAATACAGCATCAGATTTATCTTCAAACTGTAAAAAAGGAAAGCACTGTGTCATTATCTTGGTCAGCTGCCACGTACTTTGCTAAAAAGTCTCTGATCAAAACCAACAAGAAGGATCACAATTCCTCCTCCTTCCTTCCTTGCCCAAAGCAAATTTTTATGAATTAAGACTGTTACATCACTAAGAAGCCCTAACAAGTTCAGAATACATAGAAAAGGCACACAAGGAAAATACAGAAATCTGCTTCCCAGAGGAGAGAGGGGAGGGAAGGGAATGGCAGTGTTTTCTTCTATGTGAGGTACCAGGTCAAGGCCACAGGTCTGCCCTATCTGATACTCTACAAGGAGCATCTGAACATTATAAATGGAAAACCAGGAGCACACACAGCTTCCACTGCCATGGGCTGCACAGATCCAAGGGTTTCCCCACTCTTAAAGGGAATGTCCCCTTTCCAGGAACAGGGGAAGCATAATGCTTAATTTCCCAACAGGCACGAGACAAAGCATGTCAGTGAGCGTAGGCACGGAAGAACCAGATGATGCCTGAGTGGTGCACAAACATCTGTTAGCACTAAACACTCTCTGACAGATGTTAAAGTTGACAGCAGGCTTGGATGCTGCCTGGAGAAGGATAATTAAAGTTTCCTACAGAATGTCCAACTCATTAGTAACCTTCCTTTCTGCCCAAGAGGTAACAGTAATTCATTTAAACCCTCTCTCCTTTCTCTGTGTCGACAGCTCTACACTTTCTTTCCTGGTAGATCCTGCTCACACTGCAACTCTTAAGCCATCTTAAGGGAAGTAATGGGATTTGATAGCAAAGGGATGAGCCCTAATTTCATTTAACTCAAGTCATGTAGTTGATAAATCCAATATTCCACAGGACTATGATGGGAACTATCAGTTTGGTATCAGCCAGCTTTGGAAAAGGATGACAAAGGATATGGTTCCAGGGGTCATTTGATGGCAAAAAGTCCATCAGTCCCTTTCCAATACCACTTGCAGGTCTACAAAGACAAGGTACCTCCTTCAGCTTAACTGGACACACATGGAAGAATGAGGACCTGTCCAGCATGGTGAGTATCAGCTTAATGGGATACTGCACCAAAACTTTCTAGTTTCTCTGAGCAGATACTTGAGGCTGGAAAAGTGAAAAAAGTTAAACTTCCACAAGGTTGATGCAAGTCTCCCTGTAATTATCTGTAGGAAAAAAAAGAGTAAGGAAACACCTCCCAGGAAGGTTTACAAGGCCAGAGTTGTTCCTGCTGTAATGATTCCAGGAGTGTCTCCAGAGATGCAAGTTTAATGTTGATCTAGAAGTCCACTCACAGTCAACTAAGTTTACACCAGTGTAAAAATAATCCCCATAAATATTGGATGTACTCGGTGCTCATACAACTGCTGAGGACAAGGACAGCGGTGGCAGGCTGTTTTAGAGAAGAACATGAAAAGGAACTTGTTGCCATCTGATAATAAGATCAGACCATGAAGCTTTGAGAGACAAAAACAATAGCTCAGGTCCTTGTCTCTACACTGACCTTCCTCGATCCTTTTCTTGCTTCCTGCCAGTAATGCTCGACCCTCTCCAAAAATGTCACAACTGCATTTGGTGGTAGGATGAGGGAAGTTTTCAGCTGAGATGAATCATGAGCCCATCCTTTCCTCAGAGTAGATTTGTATCAAAGTAGTTCTTTAACTCTTGAGATCCAAGCACCTAATGGGAAAGTATTCCAGGTCCTACACAACCCTGGTTGCCTTATACATCCAAACCCTATGTATTCCTACTCCTCCTCTGGAGATAACAAACCTTCTACCAATAGATGACAATGCCAGGAGCGCTGTTATTAGAGAAAGGATACATTTTGTAGTCTGAATCTCTCTAACTGCTTCATTCAAAGAAACAACAACATGCAAGTCAGCACAAGGCACCACCTGCAAGAGCATTAGGGACTCCCACAAATATTTTGGACAAGCTGGAAAACATTTACGATCTACGTGGAAGGAATCCAAGACACTTCCCAAAACCAAGGTCATCCTAGGAGAAAAAAAACCCCTACTTTGTTTCTTTTTCTTTAGAGAGGCTATCAAAAGAAAAGATCATCTTGGATATTTTCTTCCTTTAAAAGGTTTTTCGGTTCAATGGGAAGGTCTGCATCTGTGGTCAAAGGCTTTCCCTGGAAATATTTATAAACCAGGAACTCCAGCATCTGACAACACCAGCAGCTTTAAGCCTCCATCTAGTTTCTGATGGTGAACAGCATCAGAACTCCCACATAGTGTAAATTCACAGGGAGGAAATCAGGGGAAGTGTTTGGATAATTGTGTCTATGTGTACATATATTATGTACTATATACACCTAAATATATCTATCTATTTATCTATATCTCCCCAATATATTACTCATTCCATAAGTCTATAACTGGACTACTCCTGAAATGAGAGCGCTTTTTTCTTTTCTGCATTAATGTGGGGGATTCTCTCAATTATACACACATGTAGTCCCTTCCTCAATCCTATTACAGTCTTGTTTAATGCCATCTCAGGAGGAAATTTTGGATATCAACAGTTACATAAAAATATATCACTTTAATCAATCCTACAAGTTGGCTTTCAACTGGATTATGGTCTTGTATTACACAGAAATGTAAACAATAATGCCCAACTTACTATTTCTATATTATTCTACAGCAGTTCTGAGAGGCAATTCCCTCTCTCACATTTCCTCCTTTGATTAGCCACCATCACCCTTAATTCTCCTTACTTCTTCTGCTCAGATTTTTTAACATTTGGTGAGGAACAAAAATACTTGAGGGACACACATGGAACTGATGCTGTTTCCTCTGGGTCACTTTTGACAGATAGCAGAAGAGGCACCTCCATATCCCACATTAAATCCTTGATAACTACAGAAGGAAAGTATCAGGGACAGAAAGTTTTCTGTAAAAATACTGAGGCTTAAACTCCTCAACTCAGTCCTCAAAACACATTTGCAGTTGTAAAACAAAGCTCAAAAATACAGTCTTTTAAAACACCTTCACTCAATTGCTTTGGCCAGAGAACAATACTACTTAATTAATCATACTTAGTGCTTTTAAGCAGTGAGGATTCCCTAAGAGTTTAAGTCACAACAGT
Source organism: Grallaria varia (assembly GCA_013396735.1). Classification (NCBI taxonomy): domain Eukaryota; kingdom Metazoa; phylum Chordata; class Aves; order Passeriformes; family Formicariidae; genus Grallaria; species Grallaria varia. The sequence goes on from VWZG01001930.1 coordinate 149,436, forward strand.
TTAAGTTTCATAGCAGTAAAAGTCATTGTTTTAGGCTATATCTTTCTTAGTTACTGTCTCATTAGCTAGCACTGCAGACAAAGCAGCACTCTGCCTACTCAGGCTGCAAAAACTAAATATATGAACAAAATAAATTAAATGAGAATACAGAAATGGTGCCAAAACAATGAAGTATTCCCGGAAGCAATGTGACTTTCTTTAAATTAATTAGTTTATACATAAAGACAACATTGCTTTTATTTAAAAATTTAAAATTCCACTAAGTAAATTGTTATTTTTTTATACATGTACATGAGACTCCTGGAGTGCAGTGTCACAGCCTCCGTGCCTTCTCTTTGCTGGGAGCAGGGGACAGGGCACTGTTTACACTTCAATACAATGTGCTAATTCGAAATAACTAAAAACCTGCTCCACACCTTAACAGCACTCAATGTTGCCATGGCATCCATAAATCAACAATTAATAGGTTATTTTTGTGCTATACAAAGAGAGAAGCTGCCTACGGTTACAGTATTGCTTTGTATGCAAAATAGAGAATTTCTTTCAAAAATAAGCAAAACAGTGTAACTACTTTACATATACATCTTTCTAGCAAGCCCTCTGAAGTTTGATCGTAGGTTTTACTGCATCCGTAAACAAACTGTGGAAAGGAAGCAGGTGTAAAGAAAACTGCAGTTAAAAACAGATATGATTCTCAGTTTCCCCGTAGTTTCCTTGTCCCTCTATTCACAGCATAACCCCTGCTCCAGAACTCATTCAACTGGTAAGACAAAACAAAACAAAAAAGTAATTTCAATTGCAATCGCTGGTCTCGGGGCAGGTGGGGTGAGCTCAGGAAGCATCCCCTGACCTTTCCCACATGACACATCCCTGGCAGGGATGCCAGGGATCCATCCGTCCATCCATCCATCCATCCATCCATCCATCCATCCATCCATCCATCCATCCATCCATCCATCCACACTGCACCTCGGCGGCGGGCACGGGATGGCACGGTGGGGCTCTGCCGGAGCCGCATCCCACCCCACCACCGCCAGCGCAGCGCATCCATGCCTTGGGAGCACCCAGCGAGGGCAGGGCAGAGGGTAACAAAGAGCCAGGCTGCTGCAGGTACCTGCCACACGAAAAGACGGGCTGCGGCAGGAAGAGAACCCGGCGGGGTCACAGCCACAGAGCCGCGCTGCCGGGCCACCAGAGCCCCCCCAGCCCCAGGACCCCCGGCCTTCCCGGGGGGAATGGGCTCCGACGGAGTGGGAATGGCGAGAGGGACACCACGAGGTGTCCCTGGGGCTTCCCAGATCCGTGCCCAGGACTTGAAAAGCTGATTTTTAACCTAGTCTGAGGGTAATTCAATGGAGACTGATGGGTGTTTTTAAAGCCAAAGCCCAAACAATCTCCCATACAGGTAGAAAGGACAAAGCAGGCATTTTTCAGCTGTTTGTCACAGTTTTACCTTGCATCTCCCTTACTTACACATCTTTGATTTTCAAATGTCAGGACAGAATATTTAGGGACAAGCTGCTCCCCTTTCATTTGTGCATTTTAAGAATTCTGGACGATTCACCAGAAATCACAGAGAGCAGTTTCAGTACAGAATTTTATCGATCCTTTCTGTCCCTGGGTTTTTCTGACATTCCCGAGTTTTTAGGCCAATTCCAAACAAATCTTATGGTTTCCATACCCACCCAACGCACACACACAGAACCTGCATGCTGTTACCAACCTATATAGGGCCCAGATGAGTCTGATAAACACAGAGAAAGTTGTAACAAGCCCTATATTTATCTAAAATATTGGTGGGTTTAACCTATACCTACAAAAAGCAGAGGGGGATCCAAGCCCTTCACCCATTCACCCACAAAATCATGGATTTGAGAAGGAAGCTCCTCCACATGTGAAGGCTTCACCTTGCAATCACAGAATTCTGGAATGGTTTGGGTTGGAAGGGGCCTTAAAGCTCATCCAGTCCCACCCCCTGCCATGGGCAGGAACACATTCCACTAGCCCTGGTTGCTCCAAGCTCCATCCAACCTGGTCTTGGACATTTCCAGGGATGGGGCAACCACAGCTCATCTGGGCAACCTGTGCCAGGGCCTGCCCACCCTCCCAGGGAAGGATTTCTCCCTAATATTAATCAATAAAGTCCATTTCCTTGAAACGGGCTTTGCAAAGACACCAGAGTTTGATGTGCTGATCTTTGGGTATTGCAAAATAGAAACACACAGAGACACAAACCGCACAGCAACAAACCAAGACATCCACAAGAAAGACTTTCTTTTCAAAACAAAGAACTTCTCCCCTCAAAACCTCACCCTGGCTCTGTGCTAAACTTCCCTGCTGCTGGTTAAGACACTACAAACAACTGCTAAGGCTGAGATTTTGGTTACACTAAATCTGTGAGAGAGGGGAAATAAAGATAATTTCTATTTATCAGAGCATAAGGAAGAAAAACTCAACTGAAAACACAGGGATGTAAAAATCAACAATACTGGAGCAGGTTCCATATCACAACAATGTACATTTCTGCTGTGATGCTCAGCAGGTAATTCCTCCAAACCAAGAATTTCAGTTCAGTTACACATTTTAGCATCCCACAAGTAAAACAGCGTTTCTCAGACCACAAACATGCTTTTGGCCAAAGCTTTCAAAAGTATGGCTAGTGAGAAGATTATGTTCTGCAAAGCAGGGAATCCCCTTAATTCCCTTCAACTCAGAAGCTGAGCAGCTCATTAAGAGCAAACCATCACTGTGTCTTTTTGGGAAAGCCAGTCCACGAAATACAACTAAGGAGGAAGAAGGGTAACAATCCAGGGAGCAGGAGCAGCACTAGAACCTCAGCAATATCCCTCTCCTAATGTCTTCTCCAACAGGATGATTAACTATGTAGCAATTAATTCCTACTAGTTATATTACTAATAGGAAGAAAAAAAAAACCCTAGCCCTCTGTAAATTAATCTTTAAAGAGAGTGAAAGCTCTAATACCAAAGTTGTCTATCATCAGATTCTGTCCTCAAATGAGAAGTGGACAAGTTGGTTTTGCATGAAGATTGGGAAAATTAACTAGTGTAGCACTTTCTGCTTGTTGACAAACAGCGAGACCATCAGCCCTCCCTCCCAGCCTGTGTTCACAGCCCCACACTGCTGACTCAGCTCAGCTCCCTGGAGGAACTGCAAGACTTTTCCCTTCTCCTAAGAGTTCACAGCCAACAACAAACGATGGTGCATACTGGAGAGCCTGGATGTGCATCCAGTTCTCTCTATTTCAGTATTTCTGTCTGTAAAAAGACAAAAAGATCCACTTTATTTTCCAAAGTACCTTCCTAACTCTGCCTTTTCACCTGTTCCTCTATTTAAACACTATAAAATCCTGTTAACAGCCTGCATTAACTGTGTTTCATAAAGCTTTCTTGAGCAAGCAGCACCATTTAAATATGAATTCCAATAAAGAGTAAGTATTTCCACTTACTTTTGACTGTTTTCACAAATACCAAGATTCACAAAAGTACACAAATAAGTTATTAAAAAAATAATATAAAGAAAGGAAGTACTCCAAAATGTCTCCTGGAGGAATAACTGTACAGTTGTGCTAATTCTGTCTCAGGTTCTTCTCACCTAAATTTAGACAGCTAAGCATTAGTTTATTAGGCTAATGATTCAGATTTCCTCCCTTTCCAATGGAAATTAAGAAATTCTGGCAGCAGCAGTTTACCCTGCCCTGGGACGGTGGACCAGCTATCAAAAAGGAAGAGGACCAAATGCAAAATTAAAGTCTTGGGTTTGTTACCAAAAATCTGACGTAATAATCTTAGGTTATTACAATAATTATCATACACTTTTTACTAAAGATGTCAAAGGTATTGGACACAACACACTTTAAAACTATCTATTGTATAGGTAAGCCCTGTAATACTCCAAGCCACTTTTAAAACTACACAGATTTATCTAAAGCAGATAGAAAATATGGTAACCAAAACTAAATACATTACTATCATTCCTCAATCAATATTTACTTAAAGGACAGATACAGCACATCATTTTTGGACCAATACCAGTTCAGTAAAGCAAGTTACAGTCTCTTAAACTTTTTATTTTCCTTGGAATTTATGAGGAGCAGTTCCAGAGCATCAGAGAGTGTGGTGATGCAGGCAGAACACAGGCTAAGACGATGGACCCTGAGAGCACAGGCCCTTGATGAAATATTCACTGCTGCAGAAACCTTATTTTGACGAGTTTAGATGATCACAGAGAATACATGTTACAAGCAAAAGCAGGAGTGAGGTCCAAGAGCCCTTATGCCTTTACAACACTCACAGAATGGATGCTGGAAATCACCAACCACCTGAACCAACTTGGTCATTGACAGAAAACCTTGAAGTTCATTAGATGAAATCACCCAGTCTCCCTTCAAGACTAATTTAGGGAAATGCCAACAAGAATTGGAATGTCTGGAAGAAACGATGAGATAAAACAGTTGCTAATCATGGAATCACAGAGTGGTTTGGATTGAAAGGGACCTTAAATATTGTCCAGTTCCCACCCTAAATGAGAGAAAACTTCAAGAATTTTGGGAGTGACTTCAGAATTGATATCCATGATCCTAATCACGCAAAGGGCCTTGAAGTGGGCACACAGAGCTGAGCTAACACTCTGTATTTCACAGTGTGAAAAGTCTTAATATAAACCCCTGAGCTCCATTATGCTTATTTTTAGGCGAATTCGAAGAGTATGACAATAAAGCATCCTCAGAGGTGCATAAGCCTTGGCAGAGAAATGTTTTCATGATCTTTGCACCATACTGGAGTAATTTGGTGAGATGATCCCCTTCAATTTTTAATTAAAGTCATGCAAAATTAAAAATCTTTTTGCAAACAGCTGTTTTATTGATGTGGACGTCCAGGTGTTCACCTGTTCACATCAAATTAATTTCTGAGGGCCCAAGTGTCAAATTACAGTAGAGCCCAAATTGTCCTGTCTAGTCCAAGAGGTTAGAGAGAACTGCTGTAAATAAATGAACATTCCAGTCAAAATATAAACTGTTTAAGACAATTATATTATATACAAATTAAAGCTGAATTGCCACAAATATTTTTATAAACTACATAAAAAAACATACTAGCAGAACCTTTCAAACTAATTTTGAAAATATTTGGTAAGTTTGAGAAGTTAAACATGTTAAATGTTTTCCTTAGAATATACAAAATTTTGATCTGGGCAGAAATGAAACTGCTCTAAAATAATTTAGCAACACAAACTTTATGTATACCTTCAAAAATGAAAATTAGACAAACTTCCATGTCAGTCTTAGACTAGTAAACACTCGATTATTTAGTTTGTTGCTCATTATTGTGGAGTGAGCAAAGAGTTGGTGACTGCATATCCATGGAATTTCCAACCTGCCAGTTTCATGTATATTCTTCTGGAATAATATTTGCAAAGGATTTAAATACAGAAAATAACAATTCTGAAAACACCAGCACTTGCTAAGTTCCTCTCTGAAGAAATCATTATATTAGTATTTATTTTTTCCATACAAATGAAAGGTTTTTTTATAAGAAATGCTCATTATGCCTTAGGCAGGGGACTCGGAAGAGTCCAACGCCATGACCTCCTGTTGAATGGGAACTGGACCACTGTGGGGAAGAGCACTGGGACATGCAGGTGTTCCCTGACCTCATTAATTATTGGGAGATTCTGTGTGCAGGATTTACAGTTTGTTAATCTCACTCTCCATCAGCCATTGGAGCAGCGTGGAGGGATTCACTTCTCCCCATGTTCCTAAAGAACATCTTGGTGCACTGGCTTTGGGATGGAAGATGAGGAATTCACTTCCCAATACTCTGAAGATTCCAAACAGACAGAATGCAATACCCTGGTGCTACTATTTGTTTTTAACAGCTCACAGAAGCTGTTCTGGTACAATTAAGCATAACCTCAGTGTCAGACTTAGGACCAAGAAGGGATTTTCCATAAACTACACGGACACATGGAGCAACAACTGATGGAGACTTCTAGGCTTGGCACCCATGGAATACTTAGCTAACTGACAGAGAAATGATTTTTCCTGAGACTACTGAAGATGATACTGACTTGATAATAATTTCTTATTCCTTAGCAAATAATTGACAAGTTTGAAAACTAAAAAAGGCAATTTTCTCTTTTTCTGCTCATGACACCAAGTAACTCAACAGATAAACTGAGCATGTTCAGGCAACGAGCATGAAGAGACCACAAGACCCCAGGATGGACTGCACGACCTCTGAGCAACCTGCTCCAGAACTTGACTGTTCCCACGGTGTGAAACTATTTCCTTATGTCCACTGACACTTCAGTTACTGGGAATGAAGTTTAAGTCAAGATTTCTTAAGTTACTGTCCTACTTGCAGCCACTTCCCTGTAAGCTTCTTGCAGCCAGCCAAAATATGATCCCCCAAAGACCTGCACATTTATGTAATGTCTGTGAGTGATTCCACAAAATTGTTGGAGTTTCCTTGTAAGTAAGTGCCTGAAAGACACAAATCTGAGACAATTCACTGACAACGTTCATTTCTATGACTGCGGAATAGTCAGATGTCTACACAACTCACCCAATGAGACCCTGGGAGTTCAAGCGTTCTGTTCAACAACAATTTGTTTCACTGTAACCACAGGCTGCAAGTCCCCTGAAACAAATTCAACAAATTAACCTTCCCTCACATACAGCAATGGAAAACTTGAGCCTCTGCTCTTGCCTTTCTGTCTCAAGGCTGGAGAATGGGAAAACTTTTTCATCTTTGGGAAAAGGGAACTGAACAGCTCAGAGTCTTGTAGTGAACTGTGGACTCTTCCACACAGGTACAAGTGTCACTTAACCTCATTCCTAGCAGAAAGCTTTCAACCAAAAGCTACACGTGTGCAGGAAAGAGGCCTGGACTCACTCCATGATTATTTTCAGCACTGCTTAAAAAGTTATTCTCCCTCAGCTCCTTCCCAGCTACAAGTGTTGGCCACAAAGAACCTTTCATTGGTTTAAACGATGAAGTATTTAAGTAAAGTTGGACTTGATGATCTTGGAGGTGTTTTCCAACCTTAACAATTCTAAGTATATGAGTATGGACAGTGTGCTTACAGACCAAGGGGTGACAATGATGGAACAACCCATGACAATCAAGGACCAAGTCCTGGGATGTGCATGGCTAAAGAAACTGGCACAAGGGTTACAGCCAAGCCCTGGGATGGCCATGGCTAATGGGAATCACCCAAACGTTACAGCCAAGAGCTGGGATGGCCATGGCTAGTGGAAGTCACCCAAGGGTTACAGCCAAGAGCTGGGATGGCCATGGCTAGTGGAAGTCACCCAAGGGTTACAGCCAAGAGCTGGGATGGCCATGGCTAGTGGAAGTCACCCAAGGGTTACAGCCAAGAGCTGGGATGGCCATGGCTAATGGGAGTCACCCAAGGCTTACAGCCAAGAGCTGGGACGGCCATGGCTAGTGGAAGTCACCCAAGGGTTACAGCCAAGAGCTGGGATGGCCATGGCTAGTGGAAGTCACCCAAGAGTCACAGCCAAGAGCTGGGATGGCCTTGACTAATGGGAGTCATCCAAGGGTTACAGCCTGAGTCCCCAAGCACTGGATGGCGCTGCCATCTTGACTCCCAATGTCCTGCACGGACAACTGGAATAAAGAGCAGCAAGGACATCGTGCTTCAAACAAGGAGCCGGACAGACGGCGGCGACGGCTCCTGCTTAGCTCTAAGTTTATTCTGTAAGTGATGCCAGGGCGCTCGCGGCGATGCCGCCCGCACACTGCCCTGCGGGTGGACCGCGGGGGAGCCGCAGGGCCCCGCGGCCGGAGGGGCCGGGCAGCCCGGGGGGCTCTGCGTCCCCGCGACCCCCGGCA
>VWZG01001930.1:157477-168932 GCA_013396735.1 Grallaria varia
GCCTGCGCGCGTCCGCGCCTGCGCGCCCTGGCGCGGCGGGGGCTGAGGGAGCGTCCCTTCAGGGTGAGGGAAGGGGGAGACATCCCGGAATACCCCGGGAATACCTCGGGAATATCCCGGGAATACCGGGAGAAGGCGCTGTGCGGGCATGGCGGGGCTTCCAGCCGCGCCGCGGTGGGCGCCGAGCTGGCGGCGGTGGCGGCAGGTGGTGGCGGGTCGCGGAGGTGGCGCGGGGCCCCTCAGGGGTCGCCGGCGGTGCCCGCGAACAGCGGGGTCGTTCCCCGGTGAGCGGCGAGCCGGGGATGACGCGCTCGAAGGAGACACGTGGATTGCTTGTTCCGGAGTTGGGTGCTCCGTGGGATTCCACAAACCAGGCACCCCAACTGTGAGAACTTTTTGTGTGTTTTAGCAAACTAAAGGAATTAGTGTTCGCTGGCTGCAGGTTGCATAGTTCTCTTTATGTGTTCTGTTGGTTAGTGATTCCCTCACTTCTCACGCTCAGTCTGTCTTTTCCTTTGGATCGGGGGGGTTTCATGGGTTGCTGGTCGGGGTCTTCCCCCCCCACCAAAATTAACCTTAACAAATAATTTGTTAATTAACCCACAAATAATTTGCCTTTCCTACAGCTGGACATCACTTGGAACTCGTTGGCCTCTCTCTTTTCACGGATCAAATCTCCCTTCTTGTTAATGAGGCTTGAAAGTCTACAAGGATCAAACACCAGTGACCATCCTTTCTCAGGAAAGTTCTTACACATTCCACGTTTTGCAACATCAGAGTCTGTGGGTCCCTCCCTCACATGACGCCCACCTCACCCTTTTGGTTTGTTTTGCCTCTGCTGCATCACTTTTTAACTTTGAACTAAGTAATTTTTTTAGTGAGTTTAACATTGCAGAATGTAGAAGGTGTAAAAATGTTCTTGAGAAAGGATGTTATCTGGTGTTTGATCTTTGTAGACTTTCAAGCCTAATAAACAAGGAGGTAGTTTAATCCATAAAACAAATAGGATCCAACAAGCTCTAAGTGATGTCCAGGTGTTGGGAAAACAAATTAAAGTCTGAGTCTTGACATGCTTCAGTGATTTCAGACCTAGGGGGAGGTTAACAAAGCTTGGGAAAAGAGGATGCCCACTGATAGTGGACACAAAGAATGCAGGATTTATGGGACATCTGGTAGAACTCCCCACATAAGGAAGAAACTAATAAACCCAACTCAGCAATTATGCTGAAATCAGCTGTAATTGGTAGAAGGTAATTCTAGCAGGGGCAGGTCCCAACCCAAAAGAGGAGAAAGACTGAGCATGGGGCAAATTAGTATCAGATATGAGAAGACAGGGCACTAATTAAAAAGAGAACTATGTAACTTCTAGCAATGAACAATAATTCCTTTGGTTGCTAAAATGTATAAAGAGTAAAAAAGTTTCAATAGTTGGGGCATTTGATTTGTGGAATTCCACCGTCCACCCGTAATAGTACGTGTCTTGAGTGTGTCATTTTTGGCTTGTTGCACAGCAGGGAGCAAATCTGATTTTTGTGGACTACAGCATCACACCCACCTCACCTGTTCTGTTTGTTGTGCCTCTGCCACATCACTCATGAATGAACATTAAGGAATGTTTTAAGTGAATTTGACGTTTGTTGGTACAATGTCAGCCTGTCATGTTTTGATGTTGCAATGGATGGTTTGTATTTGACCATGGTTTTCCTCACCTGGTGTTGCTCAAAAGTTCATATATGGCTCTGAGGATTTAATCCACAAAGATCTGCATATCTGTTTGACCTGAGAGGTCACATTTCTCTGTAACCTTTCAAGGTTTAAACCTAAATATTTAAAGCTCTGGAGCATTGATTCTCATTTTTCTCCTTCCCAATAATTAGCACACTCAAAGCTTTGGCAGGGTATGGGCTTGATAAGAAAACATTTGAAATTATGTGTAAGATACAGATTATTGAGTTTTTTATTGTGAACAATGCCAGACATTCCCAGCACCAACCAGCTGATAAGGACAATGTGTTCCTGTCTCTTTAATAATTAAATAATCTACCTGCTAATTAAAACTTTGTCTTAAAGGGAAATCTCCTCTTCCCAGTTTATCTGATTTGCACAATTAAAGGGTGGTGTTCAGCAGCAGCTGCATTTCAGTGGTGACTGAAGTGATCTTTATGTAAACACTGCTGGCCTGAAATACTAAATACAGAATACTGGGATTCATTTAGGAAATCCTGTCAGGTCTCTCTTAAGAAACCATGGCATTTCAAGGACAGAGAGATAATTAATGTGATAATTTAATAATCTTTTCACTTCTACAATAATCCTCATCCTGAAGTCTAAATTAAAATAATCCTTATTCTGAAGTCTAGAATAATTCTAGTTGATGAGTTGTTTAGTGAAATTTCTTAAAGAATTTGGGATTTTTTTAATGGCCAAAGATGTTATATGTGAACTGTGAGCTTGATGTGAAACTTCACAGGTATTTTAAAAATAATTCTAGATAGCTAAAAATGAAAAGAATATTTTAACCTTTTGAATAGGCACAGAATACAATAAAAATTTAATAGACATTTTTAAGGGTTAGAAATTCTCATACAGTTTAAATATAGGGCTGCACATATCAGGGTTCCTCCAGGCACATCCACCAGTGCCCTGAGCACTGGGTGTTGAGCACAATAGGCCACTGTGCAGACACAGGTGTCCCGAAAACCTGTGGGTCTCAGCATAGATGACTGTACATGTCTGGATCTGCTGAAAATGCACAGATTTCTGAATGGGCTTTTCTAGGAAGACAGAAAATAGAGAAATAAATATACTCAATATAATCGATGAACAAATGATAAACATATATATATATATAAAAATATTAATAAATAGTAAATATCCATAAATTTAATTGAAATTATGGTAAATGCAAGTGTTAAGAAATCAGGAGGAAGACCTTAAAAGATGAGTTTGGTTTAGGAATCAAGATATTAAGGAAAATAAACTTGCTTTTGCTTTTTGCCCTCTGGTTTCTGAGGTGTTGCAAAGTATGCCTTCGTGCTTTCAGACTGAAGTTCAGAAAGTGTTTGTGTTTGTGTTGATTAAACCTATATTTTCATGTAAACCCAGTGCCAAATGCTCAGGCATTCATGATAACCTTAAATACCATGAGAATTCCAGTGGCATCACAAGACTTGACAAAACTGTTGTAACTTCTTGGGGCTTCACTGTAAATAGGGCTGTGTAAAATGAAAAGTTTATACAACTTGTTCAAACATTCTAATGGAAACACACTTCTTCAATTCATCACGTGGTTCTCCTCAGTAAATTAGGGACTAATGGAAATATCTGAACTTTCAACATGCAACTGAAAATGCTTTCAGACCACTACACAAAATATTTTGTTAGAAATAGATCCTGTCACTAAAATAGCTCATAAATCAACCGTGGGCTGTTGAAGTCTCTGCCTGATGAAGGTTTGCTGAAGTTGCCTCTATGATGGTCAGACAAGGGGGTGACAGCGAGAGTCAACATTCAAAACCAGCTCAACCCTGGTGTGGCCTGAGATATCTCAGCCTGTTCTCTGTGGGGTATTGGAAGTAGGGCAGGATTTTCTCCAGGCCTGACTTACTCTTGACTCTGAGTTGTTGTTGTTGTCTTGTTCAGCCTGGAGAAGAGGAGCTTTGGGGTGACCTGATGGAGGCCTTCAAAATGGAGCGACAAGAAAGATGGAGAGAAACTATTTCCAAGGGCTTGGAGTGACAAGATGCAGGGAATGGCTTCCCACTGGCAGAAGACAGGGTGAGATGGGATACTGGAAAGGAATTGTTCCCTGTGAGGGTGGGGACACCCTGGCACAGGTTGTCCAGAGGAGCTGTGGCTGTCCCATCCCTGGAGGTGTTCCAGGCCAGATTGGATGGGGCTTGGAGCAACCTGGTCCAGTGGAAGGTGTCCCTGCCCATGGCAGGGGGTGGAACTGGTTGATCTTTAAGGTCTCTTCCAACCCAAACCATTCTGGGATTCTGTTATTCTAAATGAACTGTCTGTGTACTAATGTGGCTCAAAAAGACACTGCAGAATATGTAGATAATGTGGTGATGGCTCCTGCTGAACAGAATGAGATAGATGCTTGGATAAGACAAGGAAAAGATAAGATTGTTCCATAGTATTGTTTTTGAATTGCTTTTTAATTCACCCTTGGAGTGCCCATATTCCAATCTTCTGCACAATCCAGCGTGAGACGATTCCTCTTTAAACCAGTGACATTTAAAAAAGGAGCCACAAAACTCCCTCCACATGCAGGCTGCAGTTCAGTGAACTGGATGAATGATCTTTCCACATCCCCACGGGCATGCACAGCTGAATATAGATCACCCAGAAAACCTGCCAGCCGGCCGGCCAGGCACTGGGCATTCCTGCCTCTGCAGAGAATTCCAGCTGCAGGTGGAACAGTCCCACTGCATGTTTCGGGCCAAACACGAAATAATAACAACAAATAATCTCGTGTCCTTCCCAGTGAGCATCCAAACAGGAGAGCTCTGGGAAGTGAGCTGAGGAACTCAGCTGTTGCAGTTGTTGTATCCACACAGAATCCTTGAATTGTTAAGGTTGGAATAGACCTTTAGGATCAACAAGTCCAACCATCAACCCAGCAGCACCACCACATTCACCACTAAACCATGTGGTGCTTTGGGCATTTCTTTGGCATTGTGAAGGACTGAGACTGGATGTGGAGATGTGCAGCCAGTGGCCTTTTCTCTCCCAAAGATGGGAAAAGCTGTGGAAACTTTCTAGTTTTGCATAGCCCTGTACTGCAGACACTCCCAGGACAGGGCTGTAATGTCATAACAAAACCTAGTGAATATTTATATGGAAAAACAATTGCAGTGGAGCCTTCTTTGAGGGCCTGAGCAATAGAGGGGGAGTGAGGAGGTGGGTTTGTCTCCCAGGTTTGGGGCTGCTCTGGCTTTGTCCCTCCATGTGCTGGGTGGGATTTTGCATTTCCCTGGCCCTGTTGATCTCAGGGGCTGCCCCTGTGAGGTCCCCTGGGGTTGCAAGGACAAAAGGGAGCAGGACGCTTGGAAATAGCAAGGATCAAGGAAAGAGAAAGCCAAGTTTTTTGCGTGCTTAGTCATAGAGGCACAGACGCAGGAGGGCTGGCAGAGGCCTATTTTCATCCTGAAACTCCCTCTCACGTCCCAGACTTGCTCTGGCTGTGTTTGCTGTTGAGATAACATCCCCTTCCCCCACCACCCACAGATAACTGAAGGAGCAGCCGTTGCAAAAGGAAAAAAAAAAAAAAAGGCAGTTGCCTTGCTCTGCCTGCAGGAGAAATGTCAGGAAGTGTCTGGTGGTGGGTGGGATGAAAGGAGGAAGCTGAACTCTACAGAGAATATTCCAGCTCTGCTCGTGCAAACAAATGCCCCTCTGTGTTCTGCTGGATAAGAACATCCAAGAGCAAGTCCTTTTGCGTGCAGGAGAGTGGAGTCACTTCCACACCTCTGAGGGGTTTATTTGTACACGCTGCATTACCCCCAGCACGCCATGAACTGGAGGGGAAAAGATGGAAACAGCCAGGAAAAAGCACAAGCATCATCAATAATTAATACTGCCTTTTTGTAATGGGAATGATCCAGTATTAATTATGAAGTTAATTTCTTTTTGGATGGTTTATGCATGTGTATGAAATTTGGACCAGGATTTAAGTTCAGTGCAATCATGCTTTTATTCTAATTACAGTAATTATAAATCTATTCTGCATCTTCTTTTTAAGTCTCAATAACACTGGCTTTTGTTTCCAAACATGCCAGACAGCAGTTTTTGCACACCAAATATGGCAGCTCTCAGCTCCCCAAAGTGAATCTGGTTAGAAATGCAAAGGAAATTGTTTTCATTCATTGTCACTGTGCAAATGCGAAAATAAGATCAGAACGCGGGGCAGGATAAGTACTTTGGATTTCTGAAATCCCAGAGTCAACAGTGAGGAAGGAACTTAATCGCACACATCATGAAATATTTAAACAGACAGTGACCAACATGCAGATGTGGGATCCAGACTCTTACAGATAATTCTGTGTTACAAACAGCTGATGCTGCTCTGCGTTAGGGACTGTCTTACTCTGGAGCCTTAGAAATAGTCAGTGCACCATTTTGAAGCTTATTTTATGTACTAAGTGATCTATTGGGGAAAAAAAAAATTTATGGCAGAAACACAAAACCCAGAGGGAGAACTGAGTTTCCTGTTTAACTGTAGGCCATCAGCTCTGTAGCCCCTCAGGACATGGGTGCATCTCATCTGCAGCAGGTTGAGGATGAAGGTTGGCCTAAGAGCAAGCAGAAAACTCATCTTTGTTGCAGTCAGTTTTCTTACACAGTCATTAACTATTTCCCAGCTATATTCATGTCTTGCCTGTGCTCCGGGATAGATTTACTGGAAAGGTTTTCTGGTGAAAATCCAGTTTATAGTAACAGAACTTTTGTACCAGCTTCATGGCAGGTTGTTGTGTCAAAGCACAAGAGAGGAAATATGAATTTTCTCATTGCTTTTGCATCTTTCCTTTTGTTTTTCCATCTGCTCTTCTCTCCCTGCTGAAAACCCAAACTCCTACCTCTCGTAAACCTCCTCCCTTTTACAGGCTTGATCAGCAGTGGGAGAGTTAGTGCTGGCAAAAAGCTGTCACCTCTGAGCACCTGCAATAAACCAGGGTCGGATCAGTAAATCCTCCATGAGATGTTTCAGAGAGCTCACATGCTCTGCTAGGCATCATCATACCATGATGATTAGAGAGTATTATTTGCCATAATAAGGTGTCAAAACTAATTTTTAAGAATTGAACTGTTAAGACTTTCCCAAAATCTGAGTGTGCTTGAGGTCCCAGGTTTTGCCTGGGATAGGTGTCAGGTTGTCAGACCTGTAATTCCCTGGCAAGTCTCTTCAACTGCCTGATTAATTAACACCGGGATTAATGTTTCCTTTGATCGCTTGTGTTGTTTTGCCCACTCACAAACTCTGGTTGCTGCTATTTAACATCATCCTGAACTTTGTGCCATGACTACATCACTTTTTCCGAATGCAGAATGGAACTGTTTATTTTAATACTTTCACCATTTTCTTGTTCTAAAAAAAAAAGGTTTCTTATGGTTCTGTATGTTCCTACTGTTCCCCTTTTTGTGTGAGTTTATCTTTTGGAAATAACAGTGGATTAAAATATATATACAGAGAAGACATTGCCAGTCTTTAGATTTTTAAGAAAGTCATGGCAGCCTGATGAAATACAGCACTGTGAGTCTACTCCCTTCTGCCCCACTACATTCCTTGCATAGCCAAACATTAACCAGGACTGCTGGGATTTTGCAGAGGATCTGTTTCCTGTACAGTACTTTTCTCAACTGTGAGATGGAAGAACAGGATTCTCTGTAACGATTAACTCCTGTTATTGTCACATTATTTATTGTCAGAGAGTCATAGACTGGTTCGGGTGGGAAGAGACCTTAAGGATCGCTTAGTTCCACCTCTGCCATGGGCAGGGATACTTTCCACTAGCCCAGGTTGCTCCAAGCCCCATCCAACCTGGCCTTGGACACTCCCAGAGATGAGGCAGCCACAGCTTCTCTGGGCAACCTGTGCCAGGGCCTCACCACCCTCACAGGGAAAATTTCTTCCGTACATCTGACCTAAATTTCCGCTGTTTCAGTTTGGACCCATTCCCTCTTGTTCTGCCACTCCAGTTCCTGACGAAGAGTCCCTGTCCAGCCTGGAAGGCGCTGTGAGATCTCCACACAACCTTCTCTTCTCCAGGCTGGACAGCCCCAACTCTCTCAGCCCATCTGCAGCCCCAGGGAATGCCCATGGGGTGCAGATGTGGCATCTCCTCACAACATTTAATTGCTGCTTCAGTGGTGGTACATGTTACTGGGATTCATGTTTGTTTGTGCCTGGGACACTTACAGAACCTCATGGGGTAATTATTCCTAATTAGCTGCTTGGACACACGCTGCTCTTTCCTCTTGAAATCTGCAATTAATAATACAGAGATAATGTGGATTTCTCCTTGTCAGCCTTGTGTTTATGTTTATAGGAGGAGGAAACGGTTTAGGAAAAAAAATTATCTAAATCAACAACCTGCTGAGCTCCATGCAGAGATTACCTGAGGATTGCTCGGTGTTTGTGGCAGCTGAGATATTCAGAACTTTGGGTACCTCAGTGTCAGCCTGATTCCCTCTGTCCTATTCCTCTAAGGCTGCTACAGGTCTTTTTCTCATTAGTCATGGACTGCTTCTTACCACAGCTTAATTCAATTTGTAGATCAGTTGTATGGTGTGAAAGACCTCCAGAAGTAATAAGACTGGTGTTATTTTTTAAAACAGAGTAGTAATTTGTAGAAGAGTCTTGAGTTCTCCTTCCTTTTTTGCTTCTCCAAGCAGCCCTTATTAAACTAAACTAATGGATGTGTGCACTGAACATCCCAATCAGATCAATGTGAAGGAAGGACTTCAACTATTATTCCAGCTGTCATACAGAATTTCCACTCTCAGATATGTTTATTTACAGTGGAACATACTGGGGAGAACATCCCAAGCTTTGTTTGTTTTTTGTATGAAATCAGCAAGTTGCTGAGTGCGAATATTTACAATATAGGTGATTGTTACCAGAGGTCATTTTCATTTCAAATCCTCCTCAGACATCAATGTTCCTTTGATTTGAACCCAGAATAAATACTCATATTGCAGCTGCAAAACACAGAATCTTATCCTGGCCTCTACTAGATCTGTGGAAATTCAAAGCTACTTTGTGGACTTCAGATAAATTCTACAGACTTGTTGTATGGATTTGTCATGGAATCACGGAATATCTGAGTTGGAAGGGACCCACAAGGACCATCCAGTCCAAATCCTGGACCGGCACAGACACCCCAACAATCCCACCCTGTCCCTCAGAGTGTTGTCCAAATGCTCCTGGAGCTCTGGCAGCCTTGGGGCTGTGCCCACCACCCTCTGGGGAAAGAACCTTGTCCTGAGATCCAACCTAAACATCTCCTGACACAACTCCAGACATTCCCTCAGGTCCTATCACTGGTCACCAGAGAGCAGAGATCAGTGCCTGCCCCTCCCTTTTTTTTGTTATACAGATTTTTCCAAGACCAGGAGCAGATTTATGCTTTTTATTTCTTTCCAAGGATGCTAAAAATTAGTAGCTCCATAAAATCCAGTTCTCTTATACTTAGGATACAACAAAGGCAAAACCAACCCTTTTGCACTCAATATTTTTTGTTTCCAGAGCAGACAGAACCAGGCGCAACAGCGAAGTGATGCCAGTTGTTTGTGTGTGATAAGAACCAGTCCCAAAGTTGTTCTTCCAGTGTTTTTAACCTCTGAGACACCTCGTGGTGGAAACACTCACTGCTGGCAGTGGGGCCGATGTGGCTGAGAATCCGTTTTACAGCAACTTGGGGCTTCCATTCTGCAGAACTTGGAAGTGGCCAAAGTCCTACAGGAACACTGATTTGGGGATGGAATCGACCCATGGCTCGTTTTTATTAAAAAAGTGTAAAGCCATGGGGAAATTAAATTTCTTCCTCCCCTGTGAGGAAAGGTTGAGAGAATTGGGATTGTTCAGCCCAGAGAAGAGAAGGCTCCGGAGTGACCTAATTGTCTTTCCAGGACCTGAAGGGAGATAGAAGAGAGATGGAGAGGGACTTGGGACAAGGGTCCAGAGTCACAGGACAAGGGGAATGGCTTCTCACTGCCAGAGGGCAGGGTTAGGTGGGATATTGGGAGGAAATCCTTCCCTGTGAGCTTGGGGAGGCCCTGGAACAGGTCGGCTGTGCATCCCTGGAAGTGTTCCCTTCTACCCCAAACCATCCCACGACCCCCTGAAGAACAAGGCCGGCCTTTGACCTCTATGAGATCAATAATGTTATATCACAGCATTGCAACGGTTACATTCAAATAGCATACAACTTTGGTTTGGGTTTCACACAGGGTTTGGTTTTGGTTCTCCAGGTCCCAAACAAAACATCCCTGGAGAGGTCAAGAGTGTGATGGATTGAAAACTCCATAAAAAGTTGTTGTCACGTTGTGTCTCCAGCGTGGCTCCACTGAAAGCAGAGACATTAAAGAGACAGAATGTACTTCTATCCTGTTTTCTGTATTGAGTGTGGAATAGCAGGACCGTGATGGCTACGGCCTCATACATCTGCTTTGTATTTCCACTGTGTAGGTTTTGGGGAATTGGAACCTACTTTTTATCAGCACCAAGCCCTGCATCCCTTTGGAAGCCGTGGATTGCTGTTCACAGTTCAGGGTTCATTTTTGGTGCTTCCCTGACTGTCTTTTCAGTCAAAACAGACTAAACTTAGTTTCTCACATTTGCGCTGGGGTTCCACTACCATCTTTGAACGCATAAATCGGGCATTTTATTTTTTATCTCAAATTAACTCTCAAGGCAGCAGCGGAGGCTCCGGCCGTGCTGAAGGAGCAAACTATAATTGAAAATACGTTTTTTTTGACGTTTTCCCAGCGCGGCAGCGCCTGAGGGCGCCCGGAGGGCCGCGGAGGCGGGGCCAGACCGTGGGCTCCACTTGACTGACAGACAAGCTAGCCAATCACAACCTGCGCTCGCCGCCGAGACTTCCCCTCCTGCCGCTCAAACCGCCCAATCAGCGCACGGGAGGTTAACGGACCGTCCCGTGCCAACGTCGGCGGTCAAACGCGCCAATGGACAGAGGGCAGGTTCGCCACCAATGAGATCAAAGAGTTAGCGGAGCGGCGGTGCTCTATTGGTGCTTTTGCCTGTCTATCATCACCGCCGAGGCGGGTGGTTGGCTGGCGGGGAGGAGGGAGCGGTTTCCGGGGGCGGGGACACTATATTTGGGGCGGACAAAGGCGGCGGCGAGGCCGCTCAGCCCGCCGCCATTTTGCGCAGTGCGCGCTGAGCAGCAGCAGCCGCCGCCGCCGCCGCGACCGGAGCGCGCTCTCTCCTCTCCTCTCCTCCTCCTCCCTCCGCGCCATCATGTCGCGGGATCGCTTCCGTAGCCGTGGCGGTGGCGGCGGAGGCTTCCACCGGCGCGGCGGTGGCGGCGGCCGCGGCGGCCCCAACCACGATTTCCGCTCGCCGCCGCCCGGCATGGGCATGGGGCAGAACCGCGGCCCCATGGCNACAAGGGCGGGCCGGGGCACCGCGGCGGGCCGGGCGGGGAGCCGCGGGGCCGCGGGCAGCAGCACCAGGGCCAGCAGAGCCTGGGGGCGCAGCAGGGCTCGGCGGAGAGGAGCGAGAAGCTCTCGGACGAGGTGAGTCACGGCCCCCCCCACACGCCTCCCTCAGGCACAAGATGGCGGCGGCTCCGCGCGCCCGCGCCGCCATCTTGAGGGGAGGAGCGGGAGGGAGGCGGCGGCGGGGACCGAGCGGGCCCGGGCTGTGCTATGTGTCCCCCGGGGTTCTCGGGCCGTCCTGGGGCTGTGCTTTGTGACCCCTGGGGTT
>VWZG01001930.1:169166-185812 GCA_013396735.1 Grallaria varia
GGCGGCCCGCCTGGCGGCGGCCCGAACCCCGACCCGCCGAAGCCTCCAACGTCCCCCTCTGCTCCGCCTTCTTCGTCCTCTTCAGCCGCCGCCACCACGGCGGGACCCACCGGCAGCCAGGCGGGAGCGCCTCCATCCTCCGCGCTGCCCGCGGGGCAGCAGCCGCAGCAGCAGCCGCCGGTGTCGGCGCCCTCCTCGTCTCCCTCCGGCCCGCAGCCGCCGTCCAAGCCCAGCCCCAGCCCCACGCCGGCCGGCGGCCCTAAGAAAGGACAAGGACAGTCTCCCGNGTGTCCCCCGGGGTTCTCGGGCCGTCCTGGGACTGTGCTTTGTGACCCCTGGGGTTCTCGGGCCGTCCTGGGACTGTGCTTTGTGTCCCCCCGGGGCGGTCTTGGCACTGTGCTTTGTGTCCCCTGGGGTTCCTGGGTCGTCCCTGGGCTGTGCTTCGTGTCCCCCCGGGGCGGTCCTGGCACTGTGCGTTGTGTCCCCTGGAGTTCCCGGACAGTCCAGGGGCTGTGCTTTGTCCCCTCGGAGGTACGTGGGCGGTTCCGGGACTGTGCTTTGTGTCCCCCTGGGCGGTTGCGGGGCTGTGGTTTGTGTCTCCTGTGGTTCCCAGACAGTCGAGGGGCTGTGGTTTGTGCCCCCTCGGAGGTGCCTGGGCGGTCCGAGCGCTGTGGTTTGTGTGTCCTGTGGTTCCTGGGCCATCCTGGTTTTGTGGTTGCGATTCCGGCGCCGTGCTTTGTGTCCCCTCGCCGTTCTTCTGGTCTCCCTGGCTCTGTGTGCAGCACTCAGTGTTGGCTCGAACCCTCTGCTTCTTTGTAGGGGTTTAAAGCGAACCTCTCACTCCTGAGGCGGCCTGGGGAGAAGACTTACACACAGCGCTGCCGGTTGTTTGTTGGGAATTTGCCTGCGGATATCACAGACGAAGACTTTAAAAGACTATTCGCCAAATATGGGGAGCCAGGAGAGGTTTTTATCAACAAGGGGAAAGGCTTTGGATTCATTAAATTGGTAGGCGTTCATGCTCTGTCCGTCCGTTTAATTCTCACGAAGTAGCGGTGTAGAAGTTAGTTTTCTAAAACTGGGTTTTAAACTTCCCTCAGGAATCTAGAGCTCTCGCAGAAATCGCGAAGGCAGAGTTGGACGATACCCCGATGAGGGGCCGACAGCTCCGCGTTCGCTTTGCCACACACGCCGCTGCCCTGTCGGTGCGGAACCTCTCGCCCTATGTATCCAACGAGTTGCTGGAGGAAGCTTTTTCCCAGTTCGGTCCGGTGGAAAGAGCTGTTGTGATTGTAGATGATCGAGGTAGATCAACAGGAAAAGGCATTGTTGAGTTTGCCTCAAAGCCAGCTGCAAGGAAAGCCTTTGAACGGTGTACTGAGGGGGTGTTTTTGTTGACAACGTAAGTACTTCCCCAGGATTCTTGTTTTAAGCTGAATAAAGATTGTAGGCTTCTTGTTTTTCGGAGTGGAGGTTCTTTCAGACAAGTAAAATGAGTATTTTCTGTTCAGCACTCCAAGGCCAGTTATTGTGGAACCATTGGAACAACTGGATGATGAAGACGGTCTTCCAGAAAAGCTTGCTCAGAAGAATCCAATGTATCAAAAGTAGGCACTATCTTTTGTTATAAGCAGGATCTAGATGATGTTTTATTTAGCATTGTCCCAGACTCTTGAGGGGGATGGAGTAATTTTTCAGAAACAAGCTTCGAATTCCGAGTTGTATTTTCCAATTCTTTTTTTTTTTTTGCTCATATCTTTATATAAAGTAACATACTGATTAGTTTAGTACGTTCACCAAGTGTTACACAAACAGTTTTCTACATTGTATGGCAGAGAAATAGCAGGCCAGTAACAGATGGTTTTGGTGTGTGTAGAAACTTGAAAATCAGACTTGAACAGTTTCATCCCATTGTTGGGAGCTGTCATCTCCCTTAAGGCATGTCTTGTGTTGACGATCCCATGGGAAACTTGGAAATAGATGTTTGTGCTTTGAGATGAGAAGTGAAGTAAAATTTTAACTTGTTCTATGGTTACTGGGAACTTGTTGCCTTTGTATTTGCCTTAGGAACTGACCACTGGCATAAAGGAAATTTAAGGAGTCTAGAGGAGTCTTTTCCAAAACAGCAGTTTTAGGTTAGGATCTGTATATTAAACATGTTTGTTGTAAGAATGTTGTATTTTCCCAGATTACAAAAAGGGAGAATAGGGGTGAAGGTCCAGTCAGTCTTGTTTGGCTGAGAAAGTGCTCAAAATTCGTTGCTTTGATCAAAAACTATAAGTGGTTTAGAGGCAGCTTTGGAAAAAGGGTGGATTAATAGTGTTCCTAAAATGTTGAAATACTTTATATTGCTAATGTATGGAAAGCTTTGAACTTCGGCTGCTTTGTGCCCTTTATTACTGAATGTTAATCTCCAGTTTCTTTATACGACAAACTGTTGGCCCTCAGGAATTTTGAGAGCTATTTAAGTGAAGGTTGTTATTTGCCTTTGACCCGCAGTGCTTTGGCACTGGAAAAATCCACCTCTCTGTGTGCTGCTGCTCTGAGCGGCTGTGCCTGCTTGGGCAGAGGCCTGTCTTGTTTGAGGAATTGCCAGCAGTGGAGAGTCTAAAGACAGTTAAGAAAGATAAATAAGCACTCTAAAGATTTGCCTGGCTGTGGTAGTGCAGAAGTCTCTCTATTCGCTGTGATAATTATTTGAACGAAATGCTGCTCTTTAAGCTTGTAAAATTGCACTCCCGTCACAGTGAGTTCTCTATCCTTATTGTTGTCAGGTATTTTCAGGGCTCCCTTGATGTTCCCTGATAATTCAGTTATTCTGCTCATGATCTTGTTTTGACCTTGAGTTTCCAGGTTTGCCCACTCTGAGCATTTTCCTTTCTGCAGGGAAAGAGAGACTCCTCCCCGTTTTGCTCAGCCTGGCAGTTTCGAATTTGAATATTCCCAGAGATGGAAATCTTTAGATGAAATGGAAAAACAGCAGAGAGAGCAAGTGGCAAAAAACATGAAAGATGCCAAGGACAAACTTGAAAGCGAGATGGAAGATGCTTATCATGAGCATCAGGCAAACCTCCTGCGTCAAGGTAATTGGTTGTGAATTCTGCATTATGTTTTTACTTTAAATGCTGGGTTTAAGTATATGTCTGTGTAATGGGTTAGTGAGTAGATCTATGTTTCCTACTGTGAACTTGAGGATTTCAGAGTTAAAAAAAGAGCAAGTGGTACAGTTTTTTTATTTCAGTGGGGTATTGTTATGAAGAGTGACATTGGAAAGTACCTGTCTGCCACAGTGCAGCTGAGATGGATCTAATTCAAATCTGATTAAAACCTGACATGATTTTGTGGAAAAGCTGCTCACAGGCTTCATTCCTGCAGACCTCATGAGACGCCAGGAGGAACTGAGGCGTATGGAAGAACTCCATAATCAGGAAATGCAGAAACGCAAAGAAATTCAGCTGAGGTTGGTTTGGCTTTCATGGGATTTCAGTTGCATTTATGGGTTGTTTGGTTTGGGCTTTTTTTTTTTTCCCAATTACTTACCTATGAAAGTTTCTGTTTTTCAAGAAACACCATTGCTGCTTCAGTTTGTGTATGCGAAATTGAACTGCAGTGTAAGTTTCTCCTCAAATATATTTGAGCATTATAGAGTATGTTTTTTTGCTTAAGTGTAATCTTAAGTGCCTTTAAAATTACTCATACAAGTGATGCTAAGAAATGTTAAATGTGCTCCACTGCTGAGAGTTAACACTCTGCTTTGGGGTGACCAGGCAGGAGGAGGAGCGTCGCCGGCGGGAAGAGGAGATGATGATCCGTCAGCGGGAGATGGAAGAACAAATGAGAAGACAGAGGGAAGAGAATTATAGTAGAATGGGTTACATGGATCCAGTAAGTGAAATCATGGCAGTTTTTGGATGCCATTACCATGTTGAGGAATTCTGTTGATGTGTTTTCAAGGTTGCTGTGTTTTGCTTACTTTGGGTTTGCTACTGCACTGTTTGTGTGGGGGCAGAGGCAATAATTGGCTGTACATGTGTTTTATTTCCTGAAAAGTCTGGATTTTGGTGGTTTATTAGCCATGCTAAAAGTTGTTTCTTCTACGCAGAGGGAGCGAGACATGAGAATGGGTGGTGCTGCCACAATGAACATGGGAGGTAAAGAATCTTTAAGTAATTACTTTATGTGGCTAACCTAGAAATTGTCAGAATATGATTATATATTTCTCTTTCTTAGATCCTTATGCTTCAGCAGCCCAGAAATTCCCACCTCTGGGAGGTGGTGGCGGCATAGGTTATGAAGCTAATCCAGGAGTTGGCCAAGCAGCCATGAGTGGTTCTATGATGGGAAGTGACATGGTAACGTATCCTGTGGTGGCATTAGCTTAGCACAAGGGAATTGTTGTGGTTGGGAATGAGTTCTCTCCAGTGTTTGGATGGATGTGGAAATGTCACTGTTAACTGCTGACTCTCTGGTCAGGTGTTTAACACAGACAGTGTGGCAGTGTGTAGCACTAGAGTAGTTGTTAACCTTTATGGTAGCTTACACACTCGGAAGTTGTTTGTAAGTGAATTCAAATGTGCTGTTCAGCATATTTGCAATTAACTCCTTACTTCATTGGACTTTGGAAATTCTGCGTCACTGTTAGGCTTGGAAGGATTTTTGATAAATTCTAGAGCATCTTTAAAAATGTCATCAAAATACAAAATGCGGTAGCTTTTTAGTAATTTGGTGTTCTGTATTGATGGATGAGAGATTTTTGTTCTCCTTCCCAATGTGTAACACTGTTTCTTTTGGCCCTTCCAAGCCTAGGTAGGCTGGATGCATGTTGATCTGGGTATGCTGTTGAATCCAAAATCTGCACTCAGGTCTGTTTCAGCAGCAGATTAACTAAGTAATCAGTGGTAAACAGCATATCCCTTAGTCTGTGCTGATGTTGCTGTAGAAGAGCAGAAATGCTGGTTTTTAGCTCCAGGCATGTTCCAGCCATCCTGGACTGTAGCTGTATGTGGTTCCTGTGTCCCAAAGGAGTAATAGCCCGGTGTGTTTTCCCATGTTGGGCATGACACAGAGATAGAGCCTGTTAAAGCTACATCATATCTCCTGGTCTGAGGTATGTTTCCAAACTGTACTATTTTTAGCACACTACATGTGTGGCTGGGCTTGGAGCCTGCTTGGTGTTCCCACACTGAAGCATCATGGATGTAGATTAAAGAAATGCTTAATGGGCAGGATGGGAATCTGTTGGCTTAGGTGGCAATACCCAGTGTGCTCGCACTCTCCTGAAAGGGTGACACTTGTAGCACAAGCTGAACTAAGTGGTTTTTCGGGTGGGTTTAGGCCTCGGGCTTAACATGCTGAACTACCATAGTAGCTGGTCAGATATCTTCTGTTTTATTTTTCTGGGGAACCATATCTTTGGAATGGTAACTTTGCAGAGCATCATTGATTCAGTAGACAGTGCCGTTGGCCTTAAGGTATCTCGATATCTACTGATAGTTAAGCAGTTCCTAAGCTTCCTGTGAGCAGTTAGGCAGTGTGTGGTGGATGCTGTGTACGTTTTTCTCCTGAAAACCATGGTACCAGGTGCATGTTGAACTTGTGTAACACCTGAAACGTTATCTGGTTAAAAGATGTGACAGTGAGGTGGATTAACTGCCTGGAGTTTCTTAGACTGGGGGTCTCTGCCACACAGTGCTGTCACAGTTCCTGTACTGATACCTTTAAACAGAATCGGAGATGAGCTGAAGCTGCCATGAATTAGGCAGAAATAACCTAAATAATGTTTGTGAAATTCCTTTCTTGGAAGGGTTGACACTGACTTTCAGAAGTCAGGACCTCAAAGTGTGAATTGTCAGTTGCAGATACTTTTTGTTACAAACCACCTACCATTGTTCTGTGACTCCATAGTGGGGAAACTTGGTTGAAATGAAAGTTTAAAGCTCCCTTTGACCTCATAATGTGTGAATTCTGTAGGCTGAATGCTGATCACACCTACTAATACAGTAACTGAACAAAGTACATGCAACTTGAGGTACTCGTAAAAATACCTGAAGTCTCTGCTTTATTGCAGAGTTAGCTGTTACACCTTGGTGTGAAACCTTTCAATGCTGTGAAGTTGTGAATTTCCCAAGAGTTTGTGGTGAAGGTTGGGTGGGAAGGGAGGTACTGCCTGGATGCACACAACTCTCTGTGCATAGCTCTAACTGGAAACGCTGAGTGCTTGGAACATGTTTTGCATCTGATGCAGCAGCAGCAGCTCTGGAGTATGTGGGGTTTGAACAAATGCCAGTCTCTGCTCGAGCAGTTGCGTTGGTTTAGGTAAAGCACTGGTCAGTAGCTTTTTTCACTTTTTTTTTTCTTCTTGCAATGCAGTAGTGCTCACAATGAGTTTTGGTACTGCCTAAGGCCTCTGCAGTTTAGTCAGCAGACCGTAGTCTTAACCCCATCTTGAAAAGCACATGGTCTCTAGACAGCACATGCCAGTCCTGGTGAGTAGGCACTGTTACATTTGATGAATGTCAGCTCCTGCTTCAGCCAACTGGAGCTGCGTTCTCTGATTAGGCGTATTTGGAAATGACAGTGATGTAATCTGAGCTTTTACTGCACTAAAGGTGAGAAGTTTGCAAGCTATTTGCATTAACTTGGTTGAAAATTTTGCTAGAGCTCATTTGGAAAAGTTGTTAATTCACATCTGCACTAATGCTTACATTTCTAGCACTGCAGGGAGGATCTGTTCTTTGTAACAGATGTATGAGAATGCATCAAGTGGGAACATACCTCAAGGCATGTATTACAATAAACTAATTTTTAAATTACCCTTTTTTCCTTTCTATGTTCCCGGTACCTGTGGATCGACTCAATGGTGATTGTATCGACGAACCTTGACTACGGAACCTTCTAAAAATATATACTTAACACACATGGACATCAACTACCTATAATGAACTGTTAATTCTGTTCCAATAGCGTCCTGAACGCTTTGGGCAGGGAGGTGCGGGGCCCGTGGGTGGCCAGGGTCCTAGAGGAATGGGGCCTGGAACACCAGCAGGATATGGTAGAGGGAGAGAAGAATATGAAGCCCCAAACAAAAAGCCCCGATTTTAGATGTGACCTGTAGTTTCATTCCAGTTTGTTTTTGTCTGTCTTGTTTAGACACCAACTTCTTAATTCTTGCATTTTAGTAAGAAAGCTACATTTTTATGGATGTTAGAAACTTACTGACCTAATATTTGTAAGTGGTCTGTTTGGGCGAGTACAATTTAATTATGTAATGCAGTGTTTCAAAATCAAATTTAGCTGTTTTTTTGATGTATAACGTCCCTAACTTGATGGCAGTGTACCTTGTGCCACTGAATTCCCGAAGTGTACCAACCTTTTTTTTACTGTGCTTCGAATAAATAGAAAACTAAATGTAGTAACTCTTCTTGCCAGTCGTGGTTAACAATTGAGGCTGAATACCACACCTGCCGCAGTAACCCGAGAGCCTTGAGTCGAGGTTGGACTAGACCAGGGTGTGGAACTGCAGTGAAGAGTGAGATCTCTTCCCATAATGCCTCTCTAGCTAAAGATTGGGTTAAATTGTAGCCAAACTTCGCAGTAGGTGCAGATTTTTTTGAGCAGTAATAGTGCTGCAATAACGAAGCAAATGGAAACCTTGCAAGTGCTGCAAGATACAATATTTAAAGCTCCACTGCAAGCAGTGCAGTAACAAATGCTGTATTTTAGCTACGGCTGATGGGTGGTGGGATGGTAGCACTTGCCACCCTGGCAGTCGCTGCTTAGAATCTTTTAAAAACTTTAAGCAGAAGACTAGCAATGCTTATTTTAAAGAAAATTCCTAAAATGGCTTGCATTGGCTGACTTCCTAACTAAAAGATTGTTAATGTGATATTTATATGCTCTTAAGCTGTCCTGAGATTACAGGATCTGACCTTTGCTCAGTGTTGTACACCTGCCTGAAATTGCTTGGCAAAAAGACCAGAAGTGTTACTTGAGTGATTAAGGTTAACTTGCTTATGTCCTCATGCTAACAGTGGACTAATTTGCCTAATTCAGAATACAATCATTTTTATTATGGGGACTGCAGGAACTATTCTTAAGTCATGTAGCTGGTGGGCAAATCGTAAAATCCTGTATGTAAAACACAGCAATCAGCTTGCTTGCATGATGGTTATCGCTCTTTTATTATTGATGTTTGGAGATAATGCTTCAAAAGTAGTATCTGAATTTGGAGTTCAAGCGTTAATACTACACAGTGCAAATAAACTCCCTTTAAGGTTCTTTTTGTAGAAGATCTGATGAATTCGTTAGCTCACTGTTCATTGTATTAAGCCTCAGAAGAATTTCAAAGCATTCTGGATTCATTGGTAAGGTAGTTGCTTTGCTTATTATTACATTTTACCAGGTGAGCTGGGAATGTGACTTCCCAGTGTCAAATACCTCAGTGTTAATGCAGGATACATCAACCTGCTTGGCACAAAGTAGGTAAACTTAGCTTGGCTGTACCTTCACATGATCCCCAGCCACCAGTGTTCTGTGAGTAGCGTTAATCTTCCCAATATCTTTTTATTCCTTGTGCTAAGCATTGGCTAATTCTAAATTCTCTGCTAAATTTTCTCTGTGGTTAAAACTTCAGTGTCAGATTGCAGTGTTTTAGAGTGCAGTTGACTGATCCCTCTTGAAGTACTGCTACCCCTTAAATGACAAACTAGCAAGTTGGGAAATACTGATACACTGGGAACATGAAGCTTGCTGAGGAGTGACTCAGCTTGTTTGGTGAACACTTCTTATTTACCCAGAAAAGCTTGGGCGTTGATAACATGCTACAAAAATGAATTGCTCTTCAGGAAATTCCAAATTGGCAGTTCCTAAACTGCAGACCAATTACTTTGGGGTGCTTGTATTGGATAGTTTACAAATGAGCAGTACCGATGCAATTTGCGTTATTGAAGCAGTTTTAAACCATGTGTTTGCTGGAGGGTGTTCATGGGACACCCACAAAAGCTGAAGGTGTCAGCGGTGGGAATTCTGAACGTGAACATTAATTTTTTTCAGTTTATTTTTCAGATTACATGTCATTCTTTATTAAAAGATGCTGGTGCATATCCTAAAGTATGTTCTTTTGTAGTTCTGTAACTTGGAATTCTGAGTGAAGGATGCTGCTGTTCTTGTACCTTTCAGAGCTTGTCTTTGGGTACCCCTGTTTTGTATGTAAGCTACTGTTGTTAGGTATTAAAATAGTTGAGTTGAAAAACCATTATTAGTAAATATATTGAAAGATTTGGCAGTTTTCAAAACATCTGAAAGTTTGGTTAAATCTG
Organism: Grallaria varia; assembly: GCA_013396735.1. Lineage (NCBI taxonomy): Eukaryota > Metazoa > Chordata > Aves > Passeriformes > Formicariidae > Grallaria > Grallaria varia. The sequence continues at coordinate 178,484 of VWZG01001930.1, forward strand.
GCTTTGTTGTAGCTGCCTAAGCAGAATTTCTAAAACAAGTTCTGCTTTGAGTTGCATGTACTAAACAGGCATGTGAATTAGCCAACTTCATTTCAAGACCTTTTAAAGGTGGCATCTTAAAAGCTGGCAAACATGTCAACTTTCAAATCTGATTAAGTTACTAAATGTGGGAGGCGAGAAAGTGACGTTCCTTTGATCTGTTCTATGAGGGTTTGGACTTTTTTCATAAACTCAGATTTATGTAATTGAATCTTTAAAACCATTCAGAAGAGTGCTTTGCTGGACAGACCTGTTTTTGGGATAGTCTGAATCACATTTTTGTACTGGACTTGGAGGACATTGGATGTTGCAATTTAGTTTGTTTTGTTAAAATTGAGCCCATTTTGACACTTAGAGCTCTGAAAACTGCAGCAAGTAGAAACTGGTATCATTACACATGTCTTTGCACTTTCTCAGAAATTAATATAGAATAATCCTACCTTCTGGTGTAGACACATTACACTAATCATTTATATAGCTAATGAGAAACTGAAACTTCTTTTGAGATTTTGTGGTATTTTTGTGGTAGATAAATTCTTGACTTCTCCTTGGCAACCATTTACTGTGGCAGCAAGTTCTTGCTGGAGTTTTGAGACTGCAATTTACACTTTAAAACTAGTGGCCTGCTACATAACTGCACTTAGCCAGCATTTCTGCAGTTCATAACTGTGAGGAACGTAGTACCACAAATGGCAATGGACATTAGGACCCGGATGTAGTATTCCTGCTTGCTCCAAGATTCTCATTGCCGACTGCGTACAGGTAGGTAACAAGCAATATAATATAACTTGGTGACTTTCTATGTAATCTTATACTGTGGGTATTCTGACATCACACTTCTGACTGTGGAATTACAGTGCAGCACTCCATACCTGTATGTTGAGCTTGCATCAAAGCTGTGTGGTTTTTGGTTGGAAGCTTTGTCTCGCTCAGAGACAACAAGCAACTTACTGTGATTCTTAGCTGAGGATTTCCAGACCCGATTCCTCTGTACGTGTGACTCGGCTTGGGTGGATTTTTCTTAGTTCTGATGTAATGAAGATACTCTTAGATGAGCACGGTGGGGAAGAGGGAATGTGATCTTAAACTCACTTTGACTAGTCCACTAGGTGCTCTCTGTGCCTAGAAAAGAACTTGTTTAAACTTTCTGTAGTGACAAAGTGGCCCATCTGCAGCTCATCCCTGTGTAGAGTCTTGTCTCGGTAGGAATGCGTTAATAACTGCTGCTCTTGCTTGTGTGCACTTGGTGAGAGTCACCTCAAACAACCAGTACAGGCAGCTCTGTGAGACTGATCTGGAATATTTTTGAGGCCATAAATGAGCGCTTGAATGAATATCCCATGAGTACTTTTATAGAGCTTATACTGGATATTGCAATTGTCTTTATTTTAGCCTTTGATTGACAAGCCTGATGGATTCTTCTGCTTTAATTGACAGCGATGAGATTCTTTACTTCTGCCTTGTAGAGTCATCCTGGTAGTGTAATGCTTAATTTCATTTTTCATCAGTCTTGGGGATGTAATTCTAAGCTCTTCATTACTAGAACTACTGACTTCAGTGTTCCAGGATTAACATGCTTACCTTGCCAGACATCCAGACATGCTGATCTCCAGCTCTTCTGAATTATTCTTGAACCTGAATTTCAAGATATCTTGTTCCTGCACATGATCTGGCTCTTGTCTTATACTCAGTTTGTTTCACGGGTGTCGTAATGTGTTTTCCCACTTGTTCTGCAAAGTTGTGCTTTGCATACTGTTTCTTGTATTATTGTCACTTTTGGACCCTTCTGTGTTACCTTCCAGGCAGGACTCTTGCTGGTGAACAGGGATCTGCTGGACAGGCCTTGCTGTCTGCTGTAGCCACCTTTCCATGTTCCACCGAACACTTGAAGTAGCAGCTGCACCCTTAAGATGATGACAACAGGTCTTTGGTTGCACCCCAGTGAGTGTAGCCAGCACCAGCTGGTCACACAGTGACATCTGTCATGAAGTCAGTTTAACTTCCTGTAATGGCTTACCTTTACCTGTGACTGGGATCCATTCTGTGATGGCTCACCCTTACCTGGGACTGGGATCCACTGGCAGCCAGTGTGCTGTCCTGTAGCAAAACTGAATTAGAGATCTTAAACCAGTGACTTTAGCTTTTCTGGTTATCCAGTTCTGGATACTTGACTTTCAGGAATGCTGTGGAGGGGTTATTGGCACATCTGCATCATTCTTTGTACTTGAACTAAGAACGTTTTTGACAATCTTGGAGTGAGCAATTTGTGACTGAACACGTGGGGCTCAGACCAGCTCTGGCTGCGATAATGAAACTTGGTGTGGTAGCAAACTTTGATTAGTCATGTCTGCTCTAGGTCAGTCTGTAACAAGTGGGTACAAGAAATGACATTCAAGTGCTTGCATTGTGTTTCATCTTGGTTTTATCTGTGTGTGAAAAACACTTTTTCTCAAAAGCTTACCTGAAGCTCAGAAGTGTGGTGTCAGAATACATTGTACTGCTAGGCCCTCCGAGCAGACCTGGTGCTGGCAGGAGAGCACAGCACAGCGTGGATGGGGCTTTACTGTAACGTTTAAGCATACAAAGTGTTGATTTGCTTGCAGTTCTCCCCATAGCTAAACACTGAGGCCTGTGAGTAGTTTAGGACTGGAGCAGTAATGGGGTTGCATGTCTCTGTTAATCATTGCCAGCTGCAGTGACATGATCAGGAGGGCCAGTGTTCTGTTCTATTATGTTCAGTGAGACTGAGCATGCTGGGAGGGATGCATCCAAGTATACTGCTCTGGGGAATCACTTGGCTTCTTCCACTACTAGCAAGTTTGGAATCAGCTAATTAGCTTCAGATTTTTTTTCTCTCTCCATACCAGCTAGTGGGGCTGTTAAATAGCTGCTGCCTGGCAAAGGAAAAAGCGGGAGGATTGGCCTTCTCCCACCTGTGTCATTGCTGCTAGGTAATGATTGACATGTTAGGACTTGGCTGTGCAATCCCGCAGTGGTCTGTGAATACCCCATCTCTATACATGTTGCTTCTGAATACCAGTACTGAAGAGCTAACTGGGGAGGGCTGGGAGGAGTGTGGCCAGTAGGGAATCTGCAGTGTTCAAAGGATGCACAAAGATATAGTATCCCTTATGCATGGGTTTTGTTGCTATGGCAGAGAAAACAAAATGTGCATAACTCTCCTTCTCCCAAGGGCCATGAGAAAACCCAGGTGGTGGGTTGGACACTAATGCTGAACTTGTCCCTGCCTGGTCAGTTCATGCTGTGCCTGAGGTGTGGCCTGTCTCCCAACTGGAGCTGTACAGATCCTTGGACCACATCCCCAGCTCTCACCATTGCAGGCTGCCCTCAGCTATTGCAGAGGGGGGTCTCAAGAAGGGGGAATAACCTTGCTGAAGATAAAAGCAGTGACAGTGCCAATCTTAGTGTCTGCCTTTGGCCTCTGAAGCAGTTGTAGGACTTTTGAACCCAAGGGCTCCTACAGTCCAGGGCCACTGCAGTCCCTCATGAAGGGGAATAGAGGGCATTGCTATAGGACACAAATAGGGTCAAATAGTTGAAGTAGCTGACAAAATTAATGCCTTCACATAAGGGATAATATACCTCTGGCTGCAATCAAACCTCACTGTGCTCAGACTGGGGGTTACGGTTTGTGCTCAGACAAGGTGCAGTTCTTCAGGCAACTGCCTGCATATTCCTTCAGCTGTTGAGTGTTAAGGCTAGCCTATTTTTGCCCCTTATTCTTCCAATTAATGGTTTGGAATAATTGATAAATTCCCCCTCATAACTAATCATTCCATGTATCTTAAAATCTTATTTTTAAATTAGTTTTGAAATGGTCCCAATTTGCTCTGTGTGACTCTAATAACTTCAGTTGTTATCCTTTAGGTGAAGATGAAAGCTGAGTGACACCAGAGTGCTCATCCATGGGAAGTAAGTATCGCTTTTGTTCTTAATGGAGAAAATAATAAAGGGTTCTGGACATTTGGTGTTCATTTACTGAGTACCTTTGAACTGGGGAATACTGAGAAGTTGGTAAGAGTGAATAAATGAAATGTGTAGGGTAGAACTTAGTGTGTGCTGTCATGCCGTGGGCTTGAGCACCCTGACTCCATCTGGGCTTCATGTCTTGACAACAGTGGTTAAAAATACCTTGTTAGACGTGGGTTTGTACAAAAGACTTCAAAATCACTGTGGGTATAATAACTTGGGAATGTTTTTCCAGTTGAGGAACTAAGCATGAGCACATGCAGCACGGTGCCCAGTGGTGTGTGGAGGGATCAAGGGAACAAGTGGCCAGGTAAGTAGTTGGTGTCTTTACGCTGCTGTGAGAGTTCAGTAGCACATCACCCTGTTATGTAGTTCCTGCCTGAAACTTGTAATTAATCTCAGTCTTCCATACAGTTTCTGAATCTTGCTTCTGTGGTGCCAAAGTGTAACCATTGTCTGAGGCTGTTCAGCCCTGCAGCAGCAAATAAACTCTGAGACTAGAGCAACTTGCCCCTCAGATGTTAACCCAACTAAACTTTGTTAAAAAGCTACTTGGCTGAAGCATTTTAACACTGAACTTCAAAAATAACCTGGAGTATGTATCTGCATGTACAGGAGTATAAGCAAATAACCCAGGGAAATAAACCAACTCGCAGAGCTGGAATTAATGAAGTTTTCTTTCCAATTTGCTGCTAAACTACAAGAGGGAACTTGTATTTAAAATCCCATGTGAGGAGCAATATACTGAGTACTTTAACTCACAGGTAACAGCCTAGATACACAACCAGTAAGAGGGGAAGCCATTGGGATTCTTGGTGCATGCCTGTAGAATCCTGTGTGTTCTGTCACTGCTGCTCTTGGCCTGGGATAGGAAAGCAGAGAAAGCAATTTCAGATCTGAAAAATATATGAATTCTGTTAGTTTAATCTCAAATCTGATGGAATAAAGTCCTAGATAATATTTGACAGGCACGTAGCCTGTTGTGATGCTGAATCCTTGTCATGACATGTACTTTTGCTGGTGTTTTCAGTCTTTCTAATATATGTCTTGTACTTGCAGAAGAAGGGGTCTGACTGCAGTGAAGAGGAGCCAGGAATGTACAAATTTTAAAAATAAAAACATTTGACTGTTTTTATAAGTGACTTGTGTTTTATTACAGTGTATTCAGTGAGTAAAAAATCTGTCCAGCGTGGTGTGTCAGGGTCTGAGAAACATGAATTTCTGGATGTTTCACGCATTCCTTGCCCTCAGTTTTGAGTCTTGTGTGTAGTAGTTTTGTATCATAGAATTCCAAATGCTTACTTGTGCCTGCTTGGGTGTTAATAGCTTTCTTGGGGATGACTGCAAGTAATTAAGCCTGAGATATAAAAGTTAAGAGTTCTCTGGAAGCCAGGAAAGTTGCTGGGTTTAGCTCTTGCAGCACAAATTGCCCTGGTTCGTGCGGCTTCACTTGGTGCTTTGACAGCTGTACTGTGCACAGACGTGGTTCATGCTGTCACTCATTAAGTATAATCCTTTGTTTAAATATCAAGTTGGTATGTTAAAATGCACCAGTGGTAGCTCTGCTCCTTGTAGCTGGGTTTCCTCCTGCAGTGGCATCAGGAGTCGTGAACATTTGCCTGGGACCTGCTTTGCCAAATTAGAAAGAACAAAGTTGAATTCCATGTGGCAGTGTGTTATGAAACACTTGGGAGGGGTCTGGGTGCTTGGTGGGTAGGAAGGGTAGGGTAGCACTAGAGCCTGCTGCTGTTCTCAAAGGCAGGCAGGTGCTGGGCAAGGGCAGTCTGAAGCATTTCACTGTGATTTGTGCCTTTGTGGTATTGTCTGGATCCTGAAATGCCTCGGTGAGGTTTGTGGCTCCTCAGTAGCTGTGCTGTAGGGCCTGGGCCTTTGGTGTCTTTGTTTCCACAGCTACTGCAGCTTGTGCAGCCTTTTTTTCCCTCAGATTGTGTTATTTTCTAGTCACTTGTCCTCATTTCCACTTTTGCAGCACTGGCTGCTTCATGTGTGAGTCTGTTCCAGCATTCAGTGTGCTGAACTTCACCTCAACTCCATGAGCAAACCAGACATCCTGTAGGGGTGGGGGGCAGGGTGCTGGTGTTGGCTCTTACTGTCACCTCGGTTATTGTTCCTGGGTGGCTGAAGCCAATCACCTGGCTCTACCAAATACATCATTAAGTAGTTCCTGTAATTAATTAAAAAAATCAGACACTGTGAGGTACACTTGAAGAGTACCCTGGGAACAGTGACAGATCTCCTGATGCTGCAGCCCTGTGGCTCTGCTGAGCTGCTGCACTCTCTGGTTTGGTCTTAATTTTTAATTCTAATTATTTTTTTTCTTAAATTCCTTTTCTCCCAAGAAGCTTTTCAAGCCACCAGGGGCTGGATCCTGCCCTGGCCTGTTGCTGTCTGTCATTCCGCACGTGCCAGCTGGAGCAGGGAGAGCTCCAGCTCAGGGCAAGCAGCTCCTTGGCCGCAGCTCTCTGAGCAGAGCTGGGGAATCCATGTGCTGCCAGGAGTAAAAATAGTGTCGCTGCCACTGCTCGCTGAGGAACCTGTGCCTGTGCTGGCTGAGCTGGGGTCGCTGCAGCTCCAGGCCTGGCTGTGCTCTGTCCCCCACTCTGCTGCCTGGAAAACACTTTCCACTCATGATTTATTGGCATTAAAAAAAGTATTTCCACTTGGCTTGCACAGGCGTCAGTGCCCGTGACTCCCCTGGGCCCCTCTCCAAGGCTGGGCTGCCTTTCCCCAGAGCTCGGTGCTGGCGCAGGCGGTGACGCAGGACTGGGGCGCGCTGGGGCCACCCCTGTCACCCCAACGTGGCCTCGCTGCGCCTGCTGCTGCCTGCTCCACCCGCTCTGCCTGACCCTGGAGCCGTGGGCAGCACTGGCTGTTGTGCCCTGTCTGACCCCCAGAGCCACGGCCATCAATCGCTGTGTGCCCTGCCAGACCGCCCTGGCACACACAGCCAGCGGGTGCTGCTGTGGGTCACACCCTGCTCACGGAGCCCACTAAGCTCTGGGCTTTTGGGTGGGTTTTGTCCCCTTTCCCATTTTTTTTGCCCTCTCTGCTCTCTTTTGGTGGGAGGATGATGCTGCTGGCGGGGTAAAGCTGCAGATCTGAGCACCCCCTTCCCCGGCAGCACCCCGGGGCTGGGGTGCACTGTCCATGCGGGGCCGGGACCAGTCCATCATTGGGGTTGGTCCATCATCGGGGCTGCTCCATTCCCGGGGCCGCTCCATCCCCGCCATGGCCGCTCCATCCCCGGGGCCGCTCCATCCCCGCCATGGCCGTTCCATC
>VWZG01001931.1:3138-40126 GCA_013396735.1 Grallaria varia
ACAGCAGATATGGAAGAGCTGCTGCCCAAGGGGTGGATTCACATTGGAGAAGTCTATTAAAGACTGTCTCCCATGGGAGGGACCCCACGGAGCAGGGGATGGACTCAGTTGTGCTCCCCTGTAAACCGTGGTGAAGCAGAATGTCCCCCTGCAACCCATGGAGGCCCATTGGGGTGCAGGGACTCAACCTTTACTGCACCCCATGGAGGAGTGACCCCGAGGGGTGGGGGAACTCACATCGCAAGCGGCAGCAACTGCAACCAACTGCAATCCCCCATGGACAGAAGGAGGGGTGGGGGGAAAGTGTGTGTGTGTGGTGTGTGTTTTAAGACTGGTTTTTTCCTCACTATTTAGCTTAGCTTTTATCCTGTTTGTAATAAGTTTAGGTATTATCTCACTTTGAGTCTGTATTTGCCCATAAAGGTGGGTGGATGACCCCTCTCCCTTCTGCCTAGCTGCAGAAAGGGATTTAATGAGTCCATGGAATCCAGCCAGGGTCAACCCACTACAGCCATGTAAAGGGAAGAAGGAATATTGAACTTTCTTGGTGCCCGAGGAATAACACATTAGACATACTTGTCGGAAAAAAACACGTTTGTTTGACATGTGTAAGACAATCTTAGAAGCTTGGATTTGGATAGCCTAAATGGTATTCTTTGAAAGGAGATCACAGGGAAAAAAAATGTCAAATTTTGTGGGACCAAAGAGACAAGCAAAAAACACTAACACACATCTTACATTTTTTGTTAAACCTCTTTGTGTGTAATCTGGCTTTGAAAACCTGGAATGGCTTCTCCTATTCTTAAGGCGAGGGCATGATAAGGGGAAAATAGTAGTTTTGGCAAGTCTGAGAAGCAATCTATTGCTTATTTTTGTTGACCTTTGCATTCACCTTGGTGTTGAAAGCTTATTTTTTCAGAATCATGTAGAGAGGAAATCTGTTCATATTAAAGTCCTGACATGTTCCCTTCCTGCTCAGATTTTATCCCTATAAAAGGGTGTTGCTACATGGTGCAAGAAGCCATGGGAACTATAAACATAGTACTGATGTAGTTTTACTGTTCAGGATCGTGAGGCACGTTAGGATAAAATATGAAATAATAAATTAAAAACTTTGGATGCTACTGTTTATATGTATTATTCAATAGATGTCTCATGCAGGCTGCATAAATAGCCCCTGTGACACCCAGAACTTTCCCCTCTTGTGTGAGGGTGTAAAACAGGAGTCTAAAGAATCAAGGCTTTGGGAAGCAGAAAAGTTCATGCAGTTAGAGAACTTGCTCCATAACCACCAGTCTGTGATGCTGAAGAGACACCCTTTCTCCTTAGGACTGATTGCATTAGACTCCTCTTACAGTCAGTGGAGAGAAATAGGGACATTTAGTGTTGCTATTCATCTCAGTCAAAGGGGTCATCTGCTGTAGAAGTACTGATCACTGTCCATTGACTCAATTGCCTACATATCCACAGAGACAGACATCTCTATAAATGTATCTGTAGTGCATTTGCTTGTGGTGAAAGGATACAAATACCAACCAATAAGGATTTTGGTGGTACACAGATGTTACAAAAACAAAGTCAGTATGAGATGAGTGATAAATACTGTGTTAGGAAACCTGCAAAAACAGTCCTCAGTATTCTGAGGCTGGGCACCCAAAATTTGCAGACACTTTCAACTTTCTATTCCTAAAGATTCCATTTATCCCTGTAACTAAAATTAGTGATGATTTACCTTGGATGGTGGTTATAAAGTTTGTGAATTTGTGTAATTTTGACAATCATCACAGGAAGACATGCACAGGAGAAGTGCAGTAGCTTTGGATGAGGACAAGAGTACCATGCCAAAAAAAACATGGCCTGTATACTGAACAATATTTTGTCATCGTTCTTCAACTGAATACAATCCATCCTGTGCATTGACTGCCAACATGGCAGTCATTCTGTTTTCAGGATTTACTGAAAGATGTGAGTTCTGTAACAAGCCATTGAACATTCATTCATATAATTATTACTTTTGAGATGAAATGCTCTATTTAGAGAATAAAGGGTCATTGCTAGTGCTAAAGTACAAAAGATAACCACCATTCATAGCATATCTCATTCTGACAGTTTTGAAACTGTTCAGATAACATTCACCAGAATCAAGTCTCCCATGGTACCCCTCAGCAAAGTGTTGTTTACAAATATATGATGAAGTCTAAATGTAGGAAAGCATTTCAAAAATCTAAACATTTATGTAGAAACATATTGTAGATTCCCCGAGTTATCTGCCTAGAGCTGTCATGTCTATGTCATGTATGTGTCACGGGATTTATGGGAGGTCTCTGATGGGCTCTTGGGGTCAGGAGAGATACCTTAAGATATCTGAAGTGCACTGCAGATCTCACTGCAAGCACACAATTTAATCTGTACAGACAGTGGTCAGTTCCATTTGAGAACATGTACCATTTGGGAGGTCTCCACAGTACCTGAGACCCCTAGTCAGAGCAGACCAGCACAGTGCTATGTTTACATCATCCTTTCCCTATCCTGGTGCACGGGCTACAGGCCAAGTAAGGCTCCACACAGTGCCCAAACTGACACTGCAGAGCCTGTTTCCAGACATCTGAACCCTGTTCTGGGCAGCCAGGTGTGAGCTCACTGTCCATGCATGGAGACAGCAGACCTCTAGGTATTACGGCCGGTATTAAAATAAGCATTTAGTGAACTACCCTCATTTGTCCCTCCTGGCTGATCTAGAGAGGCGAGTGTTTTCTGCAGGTACCATGTCCTATCTGCCAGTTTCACATTTATCCATAGGCTATTGGGCTATTTCACAGCCCGAGTGGCACCAGGTCAGTGTGTCTAACACCTGAATGCTTCCCTGGTGCTGACATTTGTCTGCACCCTCATGCTGAGTTCTACCTTGCTCTACCCAGGCACTGATAGGAATGAGGAGGTGGGATGGCACAGGACAGGGAGGAGCTGTGAGGAGACAACAGCACTGGGTCAACATGCTGATCCACATTCAGGAGAGACCGGACTTGCCCACGGGCTTTCTCCCAGGTTGAGGAAGCAGGATGGCTCTAGCCATCCTCTCCTATATCTGTGGCACAAAGGTGTTGCCTGCAATAGCTCTTCCTGAAAAATGAATGAGACTTAATCAACTTCACCAGGCACCTGCTTCTCAAAAACATGACCTACCTCACATAGTTTTGCCTCTCTGGCCAAAGCACTTAAACTAACAACTTCTCAGGATTTAATCAGTCTTAATAAAGAAGTTATTTTGAAAGTGAGGGTTCTTTCTGTAATAATGTTCAAATATGGACACAGTGTTTTGGCCCAGAAAACAGCACAAAAAAGAGCACTTTGTGTCCAGCAAAGGAAATGTTTTTCTCCAACTGAAGTAAACAGGTTTTCATAAGTCACACAGTGCTATTGCGGTTTAACAAGCCTTTTTGTTTATTTGTAACAAGGAAAAGGAGCTTTGGGAGTGCAGAGAGTGTGTGTAGTTTCCAGGGAGCTCTGTCCTGTGTGTCTTGAACTCTGTTCAAGAACCTGTTCTAGACAAAGTGTGTCCAAGGCACATGTCCAGGCTGCAGTTAGTATAGACTGACAGCAGCATGTAAACAGTTTCTTGGGCTTTAGTCTAAGGGCCTTTGCTTTTAGGGGTAGGTGAGATAGAAAATGTTTTATTTTCCTTGTTTCTTTTGCAGCCACCTGTCTGACATAATATTAAAATGTTCTGTGTGCCTACACACAGAGGTTACTGAGATATTGTATGGACCTTGTAACGCTGGAGATAATGTCACCTTGAGAGACTAGTGAATATGTGGGTTATGTGACATCATCAACAGGAAAATATTTAATGTCTCAGTTCCATACCTTTAGTAACATTAGAGAATTCCTGGGAAAGCTGAATAACTTTAAGAGCATTATCTCTCTTCACTGTGTTAAGTGACATAAGTTAGAGAGGAGTTCAGATATTTCCTTGCTGTAAATCTTTGAATGGAATGATAAGATTTTTCAGAAGATAGTGGGAAGCTAGATTCAACTGAAATTATGTGAAATTTAGACGTCTTAGTTTCTTTCAAAAAATTCACGTATGCAACATTTGCTTCTTAAAAACCTGGACTGTCATGTAATAATTTTATTTATTTCATCCAAGAAAGATGAAAGAGAAGGATGCCAGTTCTTGTGAGATCTGCAGCATGATTTTCTGCTCTAGATGTTTTTGCCATTATGTTACATCTTTAGAATATAGACTGGAGAACCACAATGCTTTGTGTTCCTGGTATTAATGCATACTATTACTAACATCCTTCACCATGTTAATGTGACATGCTTCATCTCTGTGCACATCTACTAAGTCAAGGTGACTTCAGTCTTATCAGTGACCCAGCATGTAAAGAGTCACTAAGAAAGTTAGCTGACGAAGTCAAAACTGGAAAGTGTGGCTGTGCTTGAGTTGTTGTGACTGAAACTTAATCATAGGTTATTTGAAATAAGATTTTCGTTTTGTGGAAAAAGTAGGTTCTCATTTGTTTTTATTATTTTTGTGAATGGCATTGAATGGTATTCAAGGGCAGCGTCTTTGTTTTGTAAACTCTAGAGTATCATGTACTACTGGTGTGTTACAAAAGTGAAACACAGGTTCAAGCAACTGAGAAAAGCATATGTAAATTGATCATAGAATAAGCTGTGAATATGAAAAGAAGAAATGGTAGAAATCATTGAGGAAGGTAGTTCAGCAGAGACAGCAAAATCTTTTAACCCAGTAAAACCAGACCTTAGAAGATCTGTGAGTGCTGTATGTAAATATGTTGAGGGAGGAAAACAGAAAAAAACAAACTGCTTTAGTCCAAAAACAGTCCTCAAACATGGAAAAAGTTTTCTGATCTTTGTAATAAGAGGGGATGCATCTGATAACCTCAGTTTCTTTTCAGGTTTGGGAAGACCTGGGAAATAAATTATCTGTTTTAGACTTTTAACTTTCTTAGGGTGAGAGCCCGTTGTTATATTCAAATGAGACACAGCTCTGAGCTGTGTGTCAGTTCTTCATTGGAGTGAACATCATCATATGCATTTCGGTTGCCTGAAGTAGCTCTGAATACAAAGTACACAGTAGCTTAAAGAACTTGCCAGTAATGGGTGGGATAACAACTGTGGCACAACTACTTGTGCCAGAGCTATGAAAATTAGGTTAAAAACCTTCCTTTTCCCATTGTTAGAAAGGCCTTGGAGTTGTAATGCTTCTCGAAAGGAGAAGTTTCTGGTATCACCGTGTCCATTTGCTTTTTCACATCCAAAGCAGTGAATTTGGCTCTCCAGGTTGCTGTCTCAACTTCATTCCTTCTTTCTTGACTTCTCTAACCCTTATTTGGCTCCAATCTTTCATCTTTAGGGAAAATGACAAATCAAATTTAGGTGTTGCCAAAAAATGTTGAGCCAATGCTGGCAAAAATAAAAGCTTCAAGTTGTACAGCATGGCACATGCCTGAAGCCTTTTGCTGTCTGGTTTCAGTAGAAACACTTAATCTTGAGTGTTTGTCAATGATGAGATACAGAGAACAGCCCTGATCCAGGCAATTGACTAGTATTGCAGTGGTGAAATGAATTAAAGGCTTGGCATTTCTCTCTGACCTGTTAGCATTCCAAATATATATGTGGTTTGGGTTGGGTCCTTGCTTCCCCTTAATTTATTAAGGTTTTATTTGATGCAGAACTGACGTAGTGGTAAATTGATTGTGTGCTAGTTGTCGTACGGCATCCTTGTCTTTCTTCTGCTGTAAAGCAATGACTCATAATTTTTTATCAGGAAAAACCTTATAAAGAAATTAAAAATAGGTGGTTGATGCCATTAATATCAACAAATTATGTTGCTCTTTCTTTATTGCTGGGAGAATTTTTTTAAGAATTAATATTAGTACAAAAATACAAAAGAATCTTCTAATACTTGTGGATGCTGAATTTTTCTAAAAACTTGTTGTTAAGACACACACAATATCAATGTCATGCTAATCAGTTCAATACAACTAATGTAAAGTATGGTAAAGTATGGTAATTATTATCCAGCAGCTAAAATTAGTACATGATCAGGATATGGACAGCAAAAAAAAAAAAAACAAACAACTTAGGAAACGGCCATCAATTGTATTCTTTTAGTTCAGAGAATTTAAAGTAGAAGGAGATGTGGAAAATATTAAAGCAAACATGTTGGAAATAAATATTTAACAGTGGATTTGGTCAGAAGAAAGTGAATGGGCAGAAACAGGAATATGAGAAATTTAGTTTAGGAAACAGAAAATGTTTTAATGGTGAGGAAAGCTGAACATTGAAATAGGTTGCTTGGGAATATTGTGAAAGCTCCATCATTAGGATTTTAAAGAACAGGGTTAATATACATTACTCAGGAGTAATTTAGGCAGAAATGATTGTGCCCAGGGATGCATTACATGACCTCCCTTGGGAATTATGTCACCATATGTTTCTTTATTGAGGACCTTTGAGGAGTCCAGGAATCCTGTGAGTATTGAGAATGATTGTTTCTAGTGACAGTCTTATCAGTATTGTTGTAGGTTTTATTAACATTGTTCTTCCTCTGGAAGATGTCTACAGACAACTCTAACAGAATTTCTGGTATCTCATAAGGGTTTTGGAAAGCCAACACTAATTTGCACAGGAGAGTTAGTCAGATATTTTGGCCAGGAAGTGTGAAGAGCTTATGCTCTTTTGTATGTTTATAAAAGCTGTAGTCATTCCCTTTCTGGAAGAATTTCAGTGATTATGCTCAAGGACTGCAAAAACACTTTAAGTGTGATGTGAAACTTGTTTATGATGGTAGAAATTTTCATATTACTTCTTAATGGGCTTCAGATCAGGTTTTTGTGGGCTGCTCATACAGTGACTGATAATTCCTTACTAGAAATAAACACCCAGCATGACAAATATCGCTTTTACCATGGTCAAAGGAAGTTTTTTCCAAATCCATGGTCAGGTGTATATGTGGAACACCATGTTCCTGGGCTGTGTTTAGGAAAGCTGTGATAGATCTCGAGTCAGATCTGTTTGCCTTAGTGACCGTAAGAGACTTTGACTATTTATGCCTATTAAGAGATCATGATGCATCTTGTGAAAAGACAAGCTGTGTTATTAAAATACTGTTAACCACACAGGAAAACATCAAAGCCCCTTATCTTGTTTGTTTAAATGCATTTCAGACTGAATTTACTGGTGCTACTTTTACCCAGACATGTTTCAGACTACATGTGCCTCTGCCTGACATAGACAAACCTCTTAAAAACCACAAAAATGTTAAAATTTGAATGCAATTGAATCTATTAACCTTTGTTATCTAAAATGTTAGGGTCAGAAGTTTGCAAACAGGGGGGTGCTGTTTACCTTTGTTTTACTTTTAAAGATTTCTACACAAATGATCACTTTTTTCCCCCATTCTCTGTGCCTCTGTGTGGGTCTTTCCCCTCTTCTTCCCTCTCCAAATACTGTTATTTGCTGAATTATGTATACCAGGAACACCTGCTTTGTATGCATTATTAGAAAATAGTTAATTTAAAAAAAAGAGGCATAAGAAATATGAATTACAGTAGAATGGAATGCCTGGAGTGTCCAGACATAAACCCAGTATAACTCAATGGTGTTTTGTCAGGAATATTAAAGAACTAGAAGAATAATTATTATTGAAGAAGTTATAGACATCATGAATTTGAAGGTCATGACAGAGTCAGACTCTGTATCACATTTTCAATGCTCCTCTGCAGTCCAGTACGGTTGCTGTTATCTCTTCAGGTTCCTTGTTGGTATCTTTTCCATGGAAAGCAGAAAAATTAGACAAAATTACATACTTACAAGTAGCAGTGCTGCCCAAAGACACATTTATCTCATACATACCCTTTCTGATAGTGAGCCAGTGAATGATGATGCCTTGAAACCTGGATAGTTGTTCTTCAGCAAAATCCAGGGGTGTTTATAGGAGGGAAACCCCATGGTGAACACAGCCTGTTGGCCGCTGAAGACACAGCCTGTGACACGGGGGTCACATCTTGAGGTCACCGAGTTCCTTCCTTTAGAGGTGTCTGATGGTGCGTAGGCCAGAGCTCTGAATGTCTGCTGCCCTGTGGCTTGCTCTTGACTAAAATCAAACACCTGTGCTTACTGTTAAACTGCAATTTCAGACAGGCTGCAGGAGTTAAGCAGGTGATGACAGAATGTTACTCAAGGTTTTGAAGCAGTGACAGGGAGACACCTTTAGTGTGTGTCAATGGTGCAGGGAAGAGGCAAGAGCCAGAGGATGGGAGGGAAGGCCAGCTGTGTTTAAAACTGGTTTTCTGACCACAAAAGCAGTGAATGGCTGGGAAAAACTGCCATGAGGAGTAGTGGCTTCTTGATCTTTTTGGATATTGAGATATGGATATGCTTTATTTCAGGTGAATAATGGGAAGAAGAATTATAGGAAGTGCTATAGAGAAAGTTGGAATAGGTGATTTTATAGCTTGTTCTGGCTTTACTTATTTCACATATAATAACATCTCATTTACCACAGGCCTCTCAAGTTTGCTTGTCACATGTTTCTGGTAAACATGTAATGACTTCTTGTAAATTGGAGTATTTTTTGCCAATACATCAACAACAGACTCAGCCTCTTCTGCAACAGTCCCAGTAGGTAAGGTGAGTGAGCAAATGGAGGTGTCTGGGCTTGAAGCAGCTGTGAGTCTTTAGTTCATTCTCTGGAATCACAGAAAAACTACTTTAGGCATTCTAAGCCATATCAAATGTTGTATAAGGATCAGAATTCCTTTATGATAAGAGGTTTTCAATGCTTATATTTCAGTAAAAGCTACTCTTGGAGCTCCAATATATTCTTAATAGTTAAACTTCCTTAACTTCAGTCTGAAGGTAGTACATATAGATTTGGACTTTGCTAACAATTGATACTGTCATGCCATCTTCATGCCACCTGTTTATGGAGTTACACTGTAAACTGCTACCAGCTCACTGCATTTGTTTTTATTTTTGATATTCTAGACAGATTACACCTAGATTGCCTTTTCCCTCGCTCCTTCTCTATCTCCTATTTTTTAAGTTTTTTTGCCTTTGTTTTCCTAAAATTTTTGAAGTCTAGGAGCAAGAATAGCATTTGAACCTTTGTGTAATGAGGAGCAGATGTTAAATGATTTATCATTGTTGCAGTCACACTGAAGTTCACAGTCTATCAATCGTAATGCCAATTAGAGTGAACTATACTTAAATAGTAATTTGATTCTTATCAGAACTATAAGCAGCTTCTAAATACCGAGGAAGATGTAATTCAATAACTAGTAGTGTGTGTCAAACAAAATAGCTGGTTGGTTTGGCAAAATTAGCTACGGTATTAAACCACAGCCAGTTGTCTCTCCTTTTAAGTTTCTCCCTAGCTTTATAATCTCTTAGTCATCCAACTGTAACTGATGTTTTGAATATTTTTTTCACTGAAGTCTACAATATGATGTATGGTATTTTTAAAACAGTCGTTCTTTGAATGATATAGTCAGCTCCAGTTACTGATAAGAAATTGTTGAAATTCCTGCTTGATTTGTGAAAAATATTTCTGAAGAAAGTGAGAAACATAAGGTGTTTCTGCATACAAAGTAGACTTTTTTTGTATTTTATAAAAGATAGATAAAAAAATTAAAAAAAAAGCTTTGGCACTTTCTCAGTGTTGAAGGTATATTTCATTTTACTGGTTTTTTTTTCTGGGTTTGTTTTTTTGTTTTTTTTTTTTTTAATTCTTGTCATTGTTTCAACAACAGTTCACTAGAGCTGTTTAGCAGCAAAATAATGTAGCCAGAGCAACTGGGCAGCTACTGAAAAAGGCCAGTTCCTGATATTAATGTGCACTCATTTAATATCCCTTTGCTAGGACATTTGCAGAAACATGTGACTTTACTTGGAGGCAGGTGCAAGAGCAGTGTGCTGTTGCCGTGTCCTGCACATGAACCAAAAGGGGATTCTGAAGACTGGTTGGTTCTCTCAGGTGGCCTTGAGCATGACAAGAAAAGATGTGGTCTTCTCAGTTTTATTTACACTCCTCCGAACAGAAAGCGCAATCCCCCTTCTCTTACCCCACTTCAGTTGTGTGACTTTAATATAACTCCTCTTGTTTCTCTTTTTGTCTGAGATAAATCTTCTCATCTTTTCATCATGAGTTTCTGGGATCTTTGATCTATTTACTCCTCTTATGTTTTGCCTCTTATATGTAGAAACTGAGAGACAGCAGCAAAACAGATGCTTCTTTCTACTTCACTGTTCACTGCAGTGCCCATATGGACAGTACATGCAGGGACTTTTGAACTGATGCTTTTTCCTCTCTATTCTACAACATAAAGAGATTTGTTTTTCTTCTGCATAATCAGGCTGTGCCATTAAAGTTTTGAGAAGTTAAAGATCCATATTTTTTCTGATGAGTGCCTACAATGAGTTGAATTTGGGTAGTTTGGGAACTGAAACAGTATGCTTATCATCGAGCCAAAACCATTCTTATTTTGAACATTCCTAATTGCCATTCAAAATAGATTGTTGGAAATGATTGTACAAAGGACTTTGAGTAGTGACTGGACCACTGCAAACACCATGATCTGCTAAGGGATAATTTGTGAGCTGAAAATTTATGGGGAAATATAGGGTATAATAAAGCAATCTCCGTAACAGCCAGTCAGTTTTCCTATTTGGCATGTGTTTTGTTGCATTGTGACAGTGAAACGACCAAGCTAGAATAGCAATAGCAGGAAATGTACAGATGCTTCTGTTCAGCGTAGTGCTGCAGAGCTCACAGAACTGTACATCAGCTACAAGTAGGAGGAGATCACTAAATTATTTTTTCAGTGTTTTTTACCAAATGTTTCAGAAGGATGCTGCTAATATACAAGGTCTGTAGAGAATTCATCCCTGAGGTCTAGGTAGCATCTCAAATACCACAAAGGAAGTACTGTTTTATTGGGTCCTAGCAGTGCACAGAGCAGACAGCATCCCATCATTTCCTGTAGCTGTCACTTGCTGCAGAGAAGCGGCACTGACAGGTTACTGTAGAGAGCAGAGAGCTGTTGGTAAGCCTATTTGATTTTCAATTTTCTTATACTATGTGCAGCATAGCTGGGTAACCTGCACTCTTTTGTACGTTTTGACTGATTCCAATCAGTTTCACAGATGGACTGGAACATAAAATTCCATCTCAAAGGATGGAGCTGAAGCAGGAATGATTGCAATTGAGAAAGCAGATTTCGGTGCATATGACTTTATGTGGAGTGTTGTAACTTGGAGGCTGTTTTTTCACTGTGTGTTGATAACTATGTCTGCTGAGGTCACCAAGGGCACGGGGAAGTCTTAACACAAGGGGAGGACACAAGACCAAAACTCCCCTCTTTTTCCTGCTGGAAACAAGGACACATTAGACCTTTATCTTCACAGAGAATTTGCTTTTTGCACTGTATACTGCTATAATTGCCGAGAGTGCATGCATTCTGCTTGCTGCACCATATAACACCTCTGAGCTTCTTGTTTGCACTAGAAAGGTTTGTCTCCAGGGTGGCTAAGACTCAAATTAGAGTCTGAGCACCAGCTTCACCACCTATGTCTACTGTGCATCACTTGGTAACCTGGGCTTTTCCAGTTCTTCTGAAATGAGCCTTCTCCGTCCATGCTTATTGCCTGGCAGATACACAGCAGATGCCTCTTACAAGGTGCTGTTGTGAAGGCTTGCTGCTATTAACATTTACTTCTCGGGCCCATCTTGGACCTTATGGTATTGTGCATTTTTAAGATAGTAATCATGTCAAAAGACTGATGTCATTGCAGGGCAAAGCAGTGGAAAGAATGGGATCAGAGTGAATGCTTTTATTCCAGTATAAATATCTGAAATAACACAGGCACTCCCAAGTCTTGACAACGCATTTCTCTTTCCATGTGTGTTTCCTTCTCTTTTCAATAAAACATGCTCTGTTCCCAAATTCCCACTTCTGCCATGGAAGTGTTAGAATTGGATGATCTACATGTTAACCTCTTTGAAAGATTAGCAATTCTCTAACACAGATTTTAATGGCTCATTAGTGTAAAAGGAAGTATTGCTGGACTGATGGGACATAAACATTATTCAGAATCAAAAATATTATTTTGCTCTGAGTTCACTCGTTAACTCCCTCTGGCTAAAAGGGCAAAGTGCAGATGTTAAAAGGTAGAAACTAAGAAAACACAGACAAGGGCTTCTGACCTGAGTAGTATGCAGGCAAACTCTCATCATTGAAGGAGAGTAGATTGTTTTACAGGTCTGAGTGGGTGCAACTCTATGGGATTAAATAGAGCTACTCAGCTTTACAGCAGCAGAGAATGTAACACCAAATATTTAATAGTTTGATACACAGTTCAGCGACCAGAAATCTACTGTCCATTATTTCGTTTTAGTGAACTTTGGAACCATCCATGTGTTTTCTGATGTCTCCAGCTCACATTGTGACGCCAAAGGAAAACACTTGGAATACAAACAATGAGATGGTCTAAAAAGTAAATGTTGAAGATGGGTTTTTATTTGAACCCTTTGCTATGTCTGTTTCTTCCATGACCAGATCATCCCCTGTATGCATCATACTCAAAGGACCCCTTGACAGAGGTATGGGTGTAGCTGTTTTAAAGACTACATTTTCTGCACCCGCTGATGAGCTAATCACTACTGACTACACCAAGAGCTGGTGTGAATGAGGTTTTTTTGGCATTGCTCTCTGCTGAGAGCTGGCAGAGTAACCTGGTGGCTTCTCTAATGTCACTGATTCTAGTAACATTTGCTCTGGCACTTTGGAGGAGGTATTCATATATTTGATGTCTCCTTTAACATTCTGAGGCAACTGGTGGGGCAAAAGGATGCCCTGTAGGGCTGATCTCTGAGTGCCTCTGAAGTGGGTATGGGCTCCTGTTATCACAGTGCTAGCAAGATATACTTAAGAATGTTCATGTCTTGCAGGTACTCAGTAGCATTAATTTAGTTTCAGTAGTAATTCGTTCAGGAGTAATTAATTTTTGGCTTATCAATATGCTTCAGTTTAGAAAGAACTAATTTGGGATTTTACCTACATTTGGACCAGAAGCCTTGATTAAATAGTTCTTCCCTGATTTCTAGTGCTGTGATTTATTCAAGAAGAGTTTTGCCAAAATTGATACCTTAAAATGGCATAATTTATTTTTAGTCCAGTCAGTAATGACAGATCATGATGAAGGCTCAACAATTCATTTCTCTACTTCTCCTACATCTATGTACATGTTGTCTTTAATAGCTGAGACAATATGTTTTTGTCTTGCGAATATTTTATTTACATTGAAAGAGTTGTCCATTAAAAATTATTTCTAATTGACAGTACTGCCCCTTTATGTATTTACATTGTCTGCTGTCTTTTTTTTCTGCTGGTCTTTCACTAAAGATTTAAAGTATTTGTAGGTCTGGTTCACATTTATTCCTCAAGGTGGATTATAGATGTGAACAATAAGTTATGGTGGGTTAAGAACTTCTCATTAATTTCTATTGACTGATATAAGTGATGCATCTGAAGCAGTTTCAAAACAAATGCATTTAACTCATGGCAAAAGTCTTCCTGAATTCTTGGCCTGTCTGAAATAATTCATATCAGATGTCTACTAAGGTGTCCCACCTCATAAGTTTTGATGTTACCTGGCTTAGTTTAAAAGCAGTGATTGTGATATAGTGAAGGTGGTCTATTCCAATTTCACCCAAGTAGATGTGGCTCTAGTGAAGGTCTCCCTTGCACTGAGCTGATGCCTTGAGGTCTGATTTATGGCTGTGTGAGGAGGCAGTGCTGTGTCCCATGGCGGTATTGGAACCTCAGTGATACTTCAAATTAAGTGGGATAAATTCCAGTCCAAGATGGTCCGTGTGTCTGTTTGTCTCCCCCTGTTTCATGAGGAATACTGAGAAGTCTTGGTTTTGTATTCTGGTGTGGAACAATTAGAAAAGTATTTGAACTATTCATGTGAGCAGCTCATGGTAAAACTACAAAGAATCAGGAGAGAAGTGGTGAGGTATGACTTTTTTAAAATGAGGTATCAGTTTTGAACTATTTGAGGGGATATCCCGAAGTCAGAATTTCAGTCTTTGGAATATTCTGTGATTTCAAAAAGTTATTCTTTTAGTACCATTGTATAGTTTGTTTTAAATAGTTGCCATTATGAATTTAATATGTATGCTGTGTCTGTATCTGTTCCTCAAAAAATATCCTGTTCTTTGAAGAGCTTAATTTTATTTGTTTCTTCAGAACACTGAATCTGTGTGTCTTAAAGTCTACTGACTGTTGTCTGGAGACCTGACAAATAAAGATAGTTTCCAAATGGAATTTCCAAGTATGTTAACATAATGATGGCATTGTGCCTATATTTATTTTCCAAACAGTTGTGTTCCCTCCAAAATGCAAACTGTATAGATAAAGAACGTTTATGGTAGATAGTTCTAAACAAAATGGTGGGGACACTGCTGCAATTCATTGTTATGGCTTTAGCCTAGGAGATCAAGCTCACTGCACTGTGTAATTAATACATTCCAATGAATACACTGGATGATATCACTTAATAGGAGGAACTTGTGCTAACCATCATTATCAATACTGCATGCTTTTTCAATTTCAGATTGTGGTTAACTGATTTGACATTAAATTCTCCTTTTACTTTTGTCCTGCACTGGAGAGATTAATTGTTTTGTAGCCAGAGATCAACAGAATATTGATCTAAAAGTCCAATCTGTCTACACAACTTTTACATGCTTTTCTGCTTACTACATGGCAGAGTAAATTAAACTGATCTGCTAGTGTAAGCTCCTATTTCAAAATAAATCTTTCCTTTTATCTTAAGCTCTTTATCATAGTTTTAACAGTGAATTCTGCTCATTGAGTTACTCCTGTCTGTTCAGATTCACCTATTCTAGGATCCTTCATGCCAGATTGTATCTGCTTCAGTAGAATTGGAATAATTTAGCAGCTTTGAAAATGCTACTGTCATTTATTCTAGGAGTCAGCTGCCTTAGAGGACCTAGGAAAGGCCAAAGTAGTTTGCATTTATTGGCAAACTATCGCTTGTGTTAGTACTGACTTTTAATTTAATAGCAGAAATGAGAAAGTAAACATTATTTTGGAAACTTTAGTCAATAGAGATAGTTGAGGAATATTTTCCTTATTTAGAAAAGAATAAACCAAATGTAAATACTGGAATTCCAAATTAATCAGAAAATGACTAATCTACTAAAAGGCTGGAATTCATAGGCTAGAACAAAGAAAGGCTGTAAATAATATCCTCAAAATGCTTTGAGGACTAGGTTGGTCCTGATATGCATATATTTATTTAATTGAAATAGGCTGTTTGATGAGCAGAGGAACAAGGCACTGGCAGAAAAAAACCTATCCAACAGTATCTACCTCGGGAAAAATACAAGGTCTATCTCTATCTAGTGACAATTCAAGAAATGTCAGAAATTCAGGCACGAATCCAGAAAGATCCAGTCTGTGTGTCTTGTGTTTTGCGAAGGAGGTTTGTAAAACCAGCCCTGCTCTGCTTAGACAGGAACTTGTGAATAAATCCACAGCACCCTGTTGCCAGTGACAAATGTCACTAGGCAGAATCAATATGAATCTGTGATTTGTGCACCCATATTCCTTTGCAATTACTGCAAGGAAGGCTTGGAAATAAAAATGAATATTCTGTTGAGAACTCAGAATTCTTTGTACATAAATTATGGGGATGTCCAAATTTGGTGACTAAAGAGAAAATAGGAAAAAGAGAAAATAGGAAAAAATTAAGACAGTTTCTGCTGTAGTGTGTGTGGAGGGGAACGAAACACCAGTACACAGTGATTTTAATAGACTTATACCTGACTTGCCTTTCCAGAAATAATGAGTTTCAACCCTCCTTGTTCATATAATAAAATCAATTATATGAAAAGGACTTGGCTATTTAGAAGTATATCAATTAATGCTGTCATATATTTAAGACGTTTCTAAACTCTGAAACATGAGGTCTCTTTAAAGAGCTTAACATATCTTGGCATATCAAAATGAGCTGTGATATGGCAGATGTCACTCACTAATTTTCCAGCTTGTGCTATACATCCTTTTAGACCATATAGTGATGCATGGTGATTTTATATAAAAAATTGTGATGAAGGAATATTGGCATTGCTTGTCACTGCCCTGGATGGGTAAAAATCATCTTAACAAGTCTTTGCAGATGTTACATCAATTAATTTGTATTAGAATTGTAAGAAGTAATTTTGCTGCTGATTTTGACTGCAGAGATGATTAATAAAATCTTCTAAAAATATTTTAGCAGCACAGATAAATATGAAAATGCTGGATCTTATAATGGTTCTGTGGATCTTCATAATTCTGCATTAACTTTGATAAATAATTTGATTTGGATAAATGCTTTCAGACAAGGTGGTAAAAATATTCCAGCGGTATTAAAGTATTCTGGAGATAATAGAAGAAAACAGCTAGTAAGCAACACAGATTTGACCAGTATTTGAATACTGTTGAAATTTGTTAATGGTTTTATAAATCTTGACCACTTTTTATTTTGATACTCTTTCTGGTAGTGACTGTGCCTTTATGAGAAGGAACTCTGCCTCATTTAGATATCTCGAGCATCAGTCGCTGTGTTTCTCTTCACCCTGAATCAAAGCTGTCTTGTACGTGGAAGAGACAGGGTTTATTCTCTGCTAAAAGCAAAGTTTTTAAGTTTTTTAGTGCACTTCTTTAATGAGCAACAATTTTAGTTTTTTTCAGTATTGTCAAGTTGTATGAATTTTATAAAATCTTGGGATTTTTGAATCACCATAAGATTTAATATTCTCTTTGGGGTCTGAGCTCTGGGAGTTTGGGACTTATATGAGAATCCTGGAGTGTAACAAAGGAAGGTTGTTGCTTTTATGGTTTGTTTTTGGTTTTTTTTGGGAGGAGAGCATTTAAAGTGTGATCCCTAACAGCTCCACGGAGCCCAAAAAGCAATTGAAAGGAACTTCTTCACTTTTCTTTTATGCTGTTGTGTCACAAGAGAGAAAGAACAGAAAGCAGAGTCAAGCTTGATCATTTAAGAATAAATGCTGTCTTTCAGTATGTTCAGTCAGAAAATAACTCTTTTTTTCCACTCACTCCGCCATCTCTGTGGCATATGTCTGGTGGACAACAAAGATATCTTCAAGAGAAGGTAAAAATAACACCATAGGAAAAATCTAGTCTTGAAGTCTGAGATTCTCACTGGAATCAGGGAGGCTCACCTTTGAATACCAGAAAGACCATCTCACACTTTCTGGAGGATGAGTAAAGAGGGCACTGGCCAGGACAGATCTGTGCTTACTATTTGTAGCAGTACTTTAGGATAGTTTCTTTTATAAAAGTCAGTTTACGCATGTAAGATGGTTGCAGTAATGTTGTACTTCACCAGCAGGAACAAATGCTAGTTCCAGTAACTTTGTTTTCCTGCAAACCTGTAGGCAGCAGAAAGGGGCACTATGTCATCTCCGTGACACTTTTATAATCATTAACGTTTCAACTTGAATTTCTCAATAGCTGGAGAGAGGCTCAGTTGCTGAAATAAAAGTGTCCACAACACTGATTAGAAGCTGAACAGATTAGCTTGATGTCTCTGATGTTAATGCTTGCTGAAATGAAAAGGAAAATAGTGTTCAAAGGCCCAGACATAATGTACCTGACTTCCCCAGACCTATCAGAGGGTTAACATCAATAACCAAGTAATGGCTGCTTTATAGTTTGAATTTTCTGACCCAGTGTTTTCAAAAGGCTAATAAAAAGTCACACTGCTGAGAGGAAGTTTGAGGTTGGAATAATTGTAAACATAAAGTAGTAATGGTAAAGCAATTTGTGTCGGTCTAGGAGCAGAAGTTAAACCTATAACTATGCCACTTTTGAAGAGCAAGCTGGAAAAAAAAAATAGCTCCATGTTTCAATGTGCATAGCTAAGCATGCTAACGTGAGGTTTGTATAAGAATGAAAATTTTAAAATGTTTTTGTTAAACCTCTCCTTTTCATGGAAAATGTCCATTTTCACTTTGCAAGAGGGTCTTAACCACTATCAAAATGTAGGCCATTCAAAACAGTCATTTTAAAGATGCTGACTGCAATGTCATTTTGACTGCAGTGTTAAACTACATGTAGACTACTTCTTAGGCTTTAGTCATGCAAACAGTTGTTCAACCATTTAATTTTTATGCATGCATGGAACTGGGTGTAGAATTTAGAAAATACTCTGTTTACAAAGAGGGGAATTTTGACCTTTAAGAATGTAATAACTCACTCACCTGAGCCATAGAATCAGTGGAGTTGTATTCCTTGAAATCAGCTTGTGTATGTGGTGACATAGTGCTCTGTTACCAATGGCTATAGCAGCTTCACTTTAAATATAGCATTTTTAAAATTAACTTAATTTCTGTACCTGCTTCAAGTTTGTGTACTGCTGACAAAAATCCTAGAGAAGGGAAATAAATTGTATTGGTTATACTGCATCTTAAATAGTTTGTATTTTCTTACTTCAATTTTTGGGCAATACATGCACAGAAGTATAAAGAATATCCAGTAGAAAACTGTTTTTCTCTCTCAGATATAATAAACACTTCCCTTCTCTTTTTGTCCTAAGCTTGAAAAATCTTCCATCTAGATAATAGAATGCAGGAAAACAGTTGATTACATTATACACACTTCTTGAAAACAAGCTTCTGCAGCTCTGTCAGATAATGCCATCACCACCTCTGCAGCTTGCACCTACTTTTCAGATTATAAAACATATACTGGGACTCCTTCGGATCTCACTTGGCTCAGAGAAGCTGTACCAAAATTTGAAATACCAGAAATCATATCTTTAGCTATAACAATGTGGATTGTGAAGACTGAGGTGTCTCTGAATTATTATCCCCCATTCTACACTCAGAAACCAGGTCACATACTGCCTTTTTCTCCTTTTGTATTTGAGATGACATCTGAAAGACTTATTTTTCCTTCATAAATGTAGTCCATGGGATACTCAAGTCCACTTCTTCACGCAGGACTAATAACGTGGGGTAGTGGGAAGAGAAATGCTCTAGTCATTCCTTTTACAAAGCAGAGGATTATTTCCCCTCTTGTTGCATATTTCTCTTTTATGTTTCAATCACATTTATCCAGTTGTGTACTCTTGTGTTTATTATGGTGGAACTGAGAAGTGATATCTGCCTTTGCAAGGCTGGAACTGGTGGTGGAGCCAAGTATCTTCTTCTTTCTAGGTGGCTTCTCTCCCATACTGCCAAGAGTTACGCTCTTCTTTTTCTTTGAAGGTTGTATTTGGTCTGGCTACAATGGAGTTCATTTCCCCACAGCAGCCCGCACAGTGCTGTGCTTTGCATTGGTAGCTGGAAGGGTGTTGGTAACACACCAGTGTTTTGGCTGCTGCTGAGCACAGCATCAGTACTGTAACATTCCTTCCCCAGCTGAGGGCAACATTCTGGGAGGGGACACAACCAGGCCAGCTGACCCAAAGTAACCAAAGGGATATTCCATACCATATAACATCGGCTTGGAAAGAAAAGCTAAAGAAAAGAGCAGGAGTGGGGCATTTGTAGTTTCCAATGGCTGCCTGCTAAGAAACTATTACTTTTGCTGAAGGCCTGCTTCTCAGGACATGGCCAGACACTGCTTCTGATGTGAAATAGAGAATAAACCTTGTCATTTTTTCTTCACTTTTGCGTGTGCAAACTTTGCTTTTTTGCTTTAGTGAACTGCCTTATCTCAAACTACGAATCATTTTCCATCTTATTCTCTCTCCCCTTTGTGGCTGGGAAGAGGAGTGATAGACAGGCTGAGTGGGCACTTGGTGTCCAGCAAAAGACAACCCACTACACAGGACTAGGTTTTAATTTACCACTATGTAAGTTGGCTGTTTTTTCCGTTTCTTTTCATAGCTTGCAATCTCACTGCATCAGAAAAAAATTCATTTAGTATTATACACTTCATAGTGACAGAGGCTTTGTGTGCCAGTTTTTCTGACACTATAGGAGAAATAAAACCCCTCAGTCATAATGAAAGATTACAGAACACAAGCATTCTTTCTTAAAGTTCTGCCATGTGTGATTTAGTCATAGTTAATAAGTATTATGTATATTCTATTCTTTTGTGTGCCTTTTCTCAGGTTTATTAAGCAGACAAGTTCTCCTGTTAACTGATAGCCAAGGTCATCCTATACTGAATGACAAAATAAACTCGGATATCAAATATGATGAAAACATTGGATAATTTCCTGTGAGAATCATGAGATCTGTTACAATGGGCTAAATTTCTGGCTTGATTTTAATTCAGTTAAGTTATATCTAATCAGTGGCACAGCATATAAAATGAAAACTGTCTAAGATGGTAATTGTAAATTATTTAAAAATAATTTCTCCCAAACATTTATTGTTCAGTGTAAAATTCTGAACAAAACCTTCCATCCCTTTTTCCTTTGTTTCATTTTCCCATCCAATGATTAACTCCTATTTCAATGGCCTTTCTTCACTCCATGCAGAAAATTTGAAAATAGCTGTTGGGTGAGTTATGGGCTTTTGGCATGAAAAAAATGGGTCTGCTACATTAGTATGCACAGGCAGAAAGATATGCTGAGA
Source organism: Grallaria varia (assembly GCA_013396735.1). Lineage (NCBI taxonomy): Eukaryota > Metazoa > Chordata > Aves > Passeriformes > Formicariidae > Grallaria > Grallaria varia. The sequence continues at coordinate 23,798 of VWZG01001931.1, forward strand.
AGCTATATTGGAGCTATAAGACCAGTGGTACTTTTCAGTCATTCTGTGACACCCATAAAGGGATTGTTTCTCCATAAATTCAGCTGAGCTCACCTGACTCTTGGCTCCAGTCTTTTTCAGCAATGCTGAGGGCCCTTAGTGAAGGGAGCCACTTCTCTCCTGAGGGACCCAGCACTTCCCTTGGCAGAGTTTTACCTTAGGCCCTCCAAACCAGGGCATAAATGCTATGGGATTCAAACTTTTTTTCTTTAACTCAAGCGTATGAAGTCCCACCATTGCACCTTTTGTTTCATTTTGTGTTTACGGAACAATTTATGGGTGAAGGATGCCTGATATGGAAAACAGGCATCTTTTTATTCTGCAGCAGATGGGCACTAGATACATGCAGAGAGAATAAGTGACTTCCCGTATCTGAATCTGTGGCAGAACAGAGCTGGGTGTTGGTCTCTGGCATCCGAGAGTAGCACACCAACTTTCAGGCTACAGGTTTTCCTCAACTGCTGCATGAGCATCATGAATGATCATCACGTTGCACACTAATGAGTTTGCTTAGTCACTCACAGTAACAGTAATAACTCCACCAGTGCAATATAATTCAATGTCAGGGGAACCTTATCTGGTTGATTTTGTAGATTTTGTAGATTTCTTATAGGCAGAACCATGCTTTACCTCTGACTCGGGAAGAAAACATGGCACTGCATATCCTACTGCAATTTAAATAATTGAAAAAAGAGTTGTATGTTGAATATTTGGCAGCATATGCAAAGATGCATCTTTACCCAAAACATTACAGGCAACTGTTACTCTGCATGGACAATGCCTCAGTGGGCTGAGTAATTCCTTAATTTTTTATACTACTCCACTTAAATGAAAAATCATCCTGTTACACTGGTGGCTTTTAGAACATTCAATACAGTGAGTTTTAAGGCCTTGTTTCCTGTCTTTGCAGGGATATAGTGGTGAGGTTCTACATGGTATCAATTATTGCATAAAGGTGAAAAAATCCTAAGTACTGAAAATAAATATATTTCTTTTCAGTTTGTATTTATTTGCATGGGTGAGAAAATCAAATTATGATATTCTATATGAATCTGAGGCAGAGTACATAATTCCTACACATATTCATGACCAAAGCAAGACAATGACAAAGTATCATTCTTTACTTAATTTGTGCTTTCCACCACCCAAGGCTGAAAGTAAAATTTCAAGGTTTTTTGTAAACAAATTTATTAGGGCTTACATAAAGGATATCTGTTGCTTCAGCTTTTCCTTTCCTTAGTTTATCCATCCGACCAATGTAAAAAGAAGAGGTCTAGTCAAACCCCTGGAGTTCCAGTGATAACTGCATGACTTTTAGACAACTCCTTGGTTTCTCGGTGTCCTCTGTATTCATCCTCTACTGTACATCTGGACTCAAAATACCTGAAAATGAAAAGACTTTGTGTACTCCCCATCCCTAACAGTGTTCAAAGCTGGATGAGGCTCTGAGTAACCTTAGCAAAATGTTCCTTGCCAATGACTAGGCAGTTAGAACTAGATGATATTTAAGGTCCCTTCCAACCCAAACCCTTTTACAATTCTATGCCTGCAATGAACTTAAATGCTCCAGCTTTGTTTCTGTAATATTTCATATCCTTTGTTGGTTCGTTGGTTCCTTCCTTCCTTGGGTTTGGAACCATCTCTTCTGATCTTATTCTTGCATTCAGGAATAAGTCTGTCTCTTTTTCTTCCAGAGAGAAAACTGAAGCTGTTGTTACATAAGCTACAATTTTGCTGAACATTTGTTGCTTTCTTATAATCTCTGGAATTATAAATTGCATATGTCTGTTTAGAACACCTGTTTTTAAGGGGCTAGAACACAAGGATACAAGTGTTTGCCATCATGCTTACAGCTGTATGCCAGAACATCTTGCTCCACTAGCCTTAAGATAGATAGATAGAAAAAAAATATTATGTGGCATTTTCAAGTGTTTCACTACAAGTTTGGGAACTTCTTATACCCACTGTGATAGCATGTTGCATCAGAAATGATTTTGTTCTATCCAAATGAGCCACTGAAGTTAACTGTGGAATAACAGATACAACCATTTATTCTCTTAAATTGTGAATGTGTGAATTTCTGTACACTCTTAAAGACTGAAAAATACCCAGTGAATAACTTCCTTAGTAGGACTCTGGCTGTGAATTGACAGTGTGTGAACAGAGACAATTAAAATCTTTCCCATAAATTATTTGGTGACAGTTATTCCTTATGGCTGTGTGGTGGATGCTTCTGATATTTTGATGTGAAAGTGTTATTGGGAATGGGGTGATCCAAGTAGTATTCTGAGTACAAGAAACTAAAGGACCTTGGCTTCATGTAGATTTATATCCTATGGCTGTTTGATTTTGGTGTCTCCTAAAATGTGGGATCCAAATGAAGCTTTCTCATGATTAGTACCTGGAGGGAAGGAGAGGGAGAAGGAGGAACTTCATCTCCTTTAGGTTTTCCAGCATCAATGACATCTCTAGTTCCTGTGTCACCATATTGTTTACTTGGGATGTTAATAGGTGGTCTCTTCTCTGCTTCACCATCTGCTTGATCACTGCTACAAGAGTTGTATATACAGGTGTTTTTAAGGTGTCGACCTTTCCATAAAATAAGTTTGAAGATAGTCAGTGAACTGCAAAGCTAATGGTGTGAAAAGGAAGAAACACACAAATACTGACAATTCAAAAGCACAAAGCCCCCGAGGGCCTTGACTGCCACAGCAGCCAGGGTGGGAGCACTGCAGATGTAGTGGCCTGAGATCAAGAATACGATACATACAAAGCTGAAGTGAACGGGGGCAGGTGGATGCCAGAGAATGAAGCTTGCAACAGTGGAATGACTAGTGGATGGCCAAACTATCAAAAAAGGGACAAAGAGACAGCTGTAACCAGTAAAACACCTTTCCTCTTGATTCCTGTGCCTCTACAGCCAGGAACATGAGTGTAAAAAGTCTTGTGTAAAAAGCAAACAGTAGGGGAGAACAAGCTGCTGCCTGCTTTTTTCAGAAGAGCTTTGCAATTAGAGCATTCTCTGGCAATATATATGGAGGCTTGATTCCTGCATTTTCCAGATGGAACTTCTGCTTTATAGTAAAAGATCAAGCTGAAGTGTTTTGCTGAGGTGGTGAGAATTCTAGGCCAACTTTGTAACCAGATACCTACATCACTCAGCTGGAAAGCTGTCTCTTACACTCTAAGCAAAGAATCTGTCAGCTTGATTGCTGTTAGCCATTGCCTGTCTTCAGTAGCACAACTTCAAGCACCTTCAGAAAACTTCATTTCCTGATAAGCCTTGTACAAATACACTGTATGTAGGAGACACGGGGAAAGTTGTCAAGCTCTTTTGCACATAAGCCCTTAATGCCTCCACCTTGGACAACAGTGCTTCTTTAGATTTCACGCTAGCTTTCTGCAAAGCATTGTATCTAGTGAGTTAAACTGAAAGATTTAAAAAATGACTATTCTTAGCTTTTTGAAGAGCAAAAAGTATACCAAGCAAGTTTTCATCTGTAAAACTGAGCAGTTTCCAAAAGGAATATATTTGCAACAGTTTTTAAAAAGGTAAAGGTAATAGGAAATGATCTAAAATTATTAAATTAGATGAAATCATGTATCTTTTAAGGATGCAATTGCTGGTAAAAGTCTAAATATTTTGGGTGTCCTGCCTCTATGTTTACCAGTCCCCCTTGCTTCCACTATTTCTCCTTGATACTTGAGGTGATTTAATTTTACTTACTGACTACTTCAACCCTGATGGGATACAGTGAGAGAGTTTCTGGGGCAACGTGATTCCACTGCAGAGAGAATTTATGATTAGAAGAACTTGCAGACAGCTGAACCCACTGTCCCTTAAAGTTAAGGCTTACAAAGCCAGTTATGTATCTATAATGATGTCACTCAGGAAGACTAAAGATGAAGGGACATTGTCCAAAATCACAGAACGAAGAGCAGTCAAGAATACAATCTATATCTTCTAGATGTAAGTGCTGGTTACTAATTGTAGTGTGGGTCAATATTCAATATGCTGTGTATTAGGTTTAATTAACCTGGTTGGTAGTTGTAGTTCACTCAAAGTATTTTTGGCAGAACTCTGAATGACTGCACAAGCATTGAATACTGCACAAAAAAATGTTTAGCCACCTGTTCTGGTGAAATCACAACACCACTCCGAGGAATACATGCAATACTGTAGATGTTGATCACAAAAAGTATATATATTCAGTGTATTATATACCTAGTTTGTCAAGGAAATAATATCAGGCTATTGGCATGGCCATACAAATATATGAACAATTCTGCCTCTAGACAGAAAAATAGCATCAGTATTAAAAACTTTAAGATAACATTTACTTTATGTTCTTAACTTTGAAAAATACTTTTCCTGGAAAACCCTAGTATTTGTAAAATGATGGAAGACCACACCTTCACAGGACTTCTGTGAAGCCTCAATGATTTATTCTGTCAAATCTGTAAAACTGTTGTGGTATGTCTGCAAAGTGGAATCAAAAGAAGACTCTCTAAGGGATATAATTTTGCTAGCCCAGTCTAATCTTTGAGTTATTAGTGTCTTTTGTAATGGGTTTTGCTGAGAACAGCGGTCTACTGAAACCATCAACTCATTTTTGTGAAGTTTTGTATCCAGCTGTCAAGTGGTCATAACTTAGTGATGTTTCTATCTTGGCCGAGTTTGAACTGTCACTGAAAAACAAAGTTATTAGTCACACAGCTATAAATTACTGGGAAAGAAATGATGTCTCACACTCTGCTGCATGATAAACTGAGTCTGAAAAATCCCTGGATTCAATTTCATGAGAAGACATACAGGGACTCACAGAGTCAACTGAAGAACTGAAATACTTAACAGCGAGGATGAGGATGGATCGACAGGGCAATAATATATAAGAATACTGCACCATTTATCATGTGGTCCTCCCACTCCCAGCAGTCTTTCAGAAGTTTGATAGAGTATTCAAGAAAGTGAGTTCGGATATTTTTAACACATGATAATACAATTTAAATTGTTTCCATGTGGCTGTTATGAATTTACATTTGAGAGTTACTACTGTCATCTTTAAATTTCATCAAGCAAAGAATGAAAACAGAAAGCTGCAGGTACTGCATCCAGGCCTATTTTCAAATCTGGCGGTAAAAAGATATCTAAAACCAGACAGCAGTGAATCTTCGCTACAAGGCTGTTTCATGCCATATCAAATTGACATTGTACATTAAATTATTGGTGATGTTGTCTGTTGTATTTTTAGAGCCTTATACATTTTTAATGAGGGCTTCTTTCCTTGAATAAATCTATACCTAAGTAATCGTGTGATTTCTGCAAATATGATCATGAGTCACTCTGATTCATGGCCTGTCTGAAGAAGTGGGAACTAGTCTTATCACAGTGTCAGGGATGGGGAGAACATGAATGTATATAATCAGGTTATCGGTTTCTCCTAAATATTTTTTTCACAGCCTGACTGAACATTCAGAAAGCTAAAAGATGAATTTGCCAGTGTGACAATCTTTTCTGGAAAAAAAGTCTGCCCTGACATGTATATTGATAACTAATAGAACTTTGTGAAAATAGATTTTTCATTTCTTATTGACAGCAATTCCAAGGCATCTTGGATCAGAACATGCTAACTGGAGGCAATAAATTAGCAAATAAAATAAAATTTAATTTTTATTCTGCAATCCTTCAGAAGCCAAGTTACTTGAGAATCAGAGATTATTTCTACCGCATATTGTATTCATTTTTCATAGCAAAGTACTTTCCTTTTAACATACCCATGGGTAATGCAGTCTGAAAGGATGGCATGGTGAGCTTTAATATCACCTGTATATGAACTTTGACTGAAGGAGAGGCATACAACGAAAGGCCAGGTTTAAAAGAATTTCTTTTAATTTTGAAAACAAAATGATGACAGGCAATTCTTGAGTAACTGGGTGATGAAATGTGATCTTCAGCAATATGTAAAATGAGACTGGGCTGGAAAGTGTGAGGTTTGCAGCACTGAATCAGTACTATGAAGTGCTCAGAAAGGGCTCTTCATTTCTTGAGTGCTGAAGTAAATCAGGTATAACTTCAGTGAAATCAACTGAGAAAAGTTAGAGCACTTTGGGGAAAACTGGTACTATGGCATTAATGTAGGAGTTTCACACTGATTCAGAACTGGTTGTATCGTTCTTCATGTTTCTTTGAGTCCATAACAAATCTGCCAAGGATGCCAGAGGAAGTTTGTACAGAGATAGTAGGGAGAACAAGGCCTTAGTGTAGTGATTAAACTTTTTAATTTGTTTCTTAAAACTGTACAAATTTAACCTTATATTATCATTTTAAAGCTACATGGTCTGAAGTTTTGCAGTCTGCTTCTGTAGTTATTGCAAACAGAAATGGACATTCAGAGGACAACTTCAAGTTTCTCAGATATCTTCTGCCCAAGTGGGATCATGGAATCAGAGAATGGTTTGGGTTCAAAGGGACCTTAAAGATCATCTTGTTCCAACCCTCCTGCCATGGGCAAGGACACTTTCCACTGGACCAGGTTGCTTAGAGCCCCATCCAATCTCTCCTTGAGCACCACCCGGAACTGGGCATTGTCACAGTTTAAAAGAAACAAAGATGTCTACCATGGAAAGTGAGGCACCCTGCTGGACTAGGAAGGGGGATTTCTTCCCAAAAACCACTGCAACCTTTGAAATTAAGGGATTTTAATCAGAAAATGTATAGAAAAAAGTTAGCAGTTCTTTACTACTAATATATATGTGTATAACCAAAACCAGAACAGAACAAACAGCAACACTGTAACCAAAACTTTCAAACAAATAAAGTCCTGTCTCTGCCCCTTTGATGCAGTTATATTCACAGAGAGCAGGAGGCGATGCTGTGCCTCGGGAGGCAGTGGCTGTGAAAGTCACCCCCAAATCGTTGTCTCTAGGGCTGTCTCTGCCCAGCCTGTAATTGTGCTTGGGATTGCTCAGATCCATATGCAGGACTTTACACTTGTTGAACTTCACAAGGTTCACACAGGCTCACCTCTCAAGCCTGTCAAGGCCCCTCTGGATGGCATCACTTCCCTCCAGTGTGTCAACTGCACCACACAACTTGGTGTTATTGTCAAACTTGCTGAAGGTCCTCTCAATTCTGTTGTCCATGTCACAAACAAAGATGTTAAATGTGCTGGTTCCAATACCCATTCCCGTGGAACACCACTCATCCCTCATCTGGATAAGCCATTCCAGTGAGTTCCCGAGGCTGTGTCTGCATGCTGGAAGTGTTCCCAGTTTCTCAGGCTGAGTGCTTGCTCTGGCTGTCCACTGGCACTATATGAGGAGGGAAACATGCTGGCCTCAGTCAGATATCCCAGATTTATGATGAAGGATAGAGGAACTGCAGCTCATCTCAAGTCCTTGATGCGACTGATCAGGATAATAGGACCATGCAGTGGGCTACTGGGTCCCTCAGCATTTCTGATCAGGCGTAACCTACATCTTCACTACTGTTGGTCACCAGCATGTTGATGAGAAGCCTTGCCAAGGTGCTTGACTAGTTGCAGCTGGGAAATTTTAATTTCACTTCATTTTATACATCTAAAAGTTAAAAGTTTTTATGTAGGTGTTTGTATGCATCGTGAGTCTGGATGTGTGATATCAGAGCTGTGAGATGTGATCTGTATTTGAGAACGTATCTCTATTTAGAAAGTATTTAAGCATTTTTTAAGACTTGATCTGCTAAACAGTTAAGCCTGTGCTTATTGAAGTGAGTAAGGACCACATGACTTGGCCTGCAAGTAACAGTTTGGTAATCTTTCACTATAATTTTTAACCTGTAGTAAATACTGCCATGGCTTAATGAATTCAGAGTAATTCCTAAAAGGAGATTCTCATCTGCTGCTTCAGATCTGTTAAATAACTATTTTTCTATAATTTGTCTAATGCAAGACCTAAAAAGTTTTCTCATGTGCCTCCAACTCAGGCACTGCATAGCAAGATAATACAGAGGATCAATAATACAATCTAACCTTCATTTGCAGTCATTGGTGAACATTGGAGGGTTTCAGAGGAGCTCTGTGTATGTTTTGGGGCTTTCTTCAGGTAAATAAAAAGAAATTACAGCAATACAGTAGTGCCTGCACTCTAATGTTCTGGAGTATATGTGATCACAAAACGCTGTACATAAGGCAGCTCTGCCCATTTCCTGTTTTCCAGTGAATGCCTCACTTAAACTAGATTCGGGCCAGAGATCAGAAATCAGAGGCCAAGTCCAATCCTGACTGGTGCCACCGGAGATGGGATAAAGACTTCAATAGCAAGCTGTGCCACTGCCCGTCACAAGGCACTATTCCCAGTCTGTCAATTTGTGCAATTCAGCAGGAACTCCATTATAGTCTAGGCCTAGGCCTAACAGAAATCTCACCAAAGGGCAGGAATGATCTTGGAATTTGCAAGGACTGGGGGATCACACACAATAATCACTGACTTAATTGTCTGTGGACACCCCATCTTGGGGAGTAAAAAGTGGAGATTAAAGTCAAAGAAGTACAATTGTTCCACCTCAACAGAGTCTTCAAAAGGGAGTTTAATGTTGTATGTGATGAGTGACACAACCACTAACAGATAGACTTTTGGATCATGTGAATGCCACTTGTGCCTGTGTTCTATGTGCTGGACTAAATACTCTGTAGCTTTCTCTAGAGACCACTACTTAGCCCTTTATTAAGTCGTTACAGCAATGTTTTTATAGGCTTCATTGACTGGTGGCATCATTGCCTTTCTGCACTGATGTGTGATTGTACCAATAAAACAGACAACTGACATTGAAAGAAGTGATCTGCACAAGAAGCAGTACTGTGTCTCTAATTAGTCTAAATCACAAACTCTTGCACAAATGGGAGATCTGGTTTTAAAATTCTTGTTTATAGTAGGTAATTTTCCAGCTTGACATTTCTATTGCACGATATGAACTATACTCAGTAGTTTATTGTTTGCTTATAAGTGGTTATAAAATACTGAAACTGTGTTAGAGTTAAATCTCCTAAATCATAACACAGAACATATTCTGTAAATGATTAGGAAACTTGCAACTGGTGTTAATAATTTATTCTATTTATATCAAGAATGTGACTTGCTAGAACGTATTGGTTCATCCACGCAGCAGTGTAAGGATTTGATATTTTAATTCGCATCGTTAGTATTACTCCAGTTAAATGAATAATGTTGAGATGTTTGAAGAATAAATCACCATCTATCAAATAAAAATTATAAAATCCTAAAGATAAAATAGTAAATAGCTCATCAGTGCTCAAAAGTGGAATAGTTAACTGCAAAACTGGAATGACATCTCTCAAAGAAAATGGACATTTTATTAACTTTCTAGAACCTGACACTATTATCAATATCCCATCCTAAAGGATGATTTAATGGAATTTAGCTAATATCATTAAACATTTATATAGCACATGAAAAAATGGTCTAAACCATATCCAGAAAAAAAGAAAGGAGGAGGAAAGCACTAAAAGCAAGAAACATTTTGCATATCTTGTGTCAGCCTCCTTTTTAGATGGTTTCTTCCTCTGTATTATCAAACAACAAAAGTGTCTTTTTTCCTTTTATTTCATAGTTATTTCATTCCAATGGAGATGATTCTTAACAGTATGAATTTTGGGGACATAAGTCTTGTTCTGTTCGAAGACCTTAAGCCCAAAGGCCAGAGATTTAAAATCTTCTATTGTCTTACCTTTTCACAGAAAGTTCATTCGCCACCTTTATTTTCAAAACTCTGGAAAGCTTTACTAAGTCAACACTTACCTTGCATTTTTTCTTTTATGTTCTGTCCTGGCTTACACAAAAATTCTGATATCTGCCTTTTCTTTTCTCCAAATGTAGCTTTTTCGCTTTTTGGTGTTTTGCCTTCTTTAATGAGGTCCTAGTGTTTAATGACTTAAACATTTGACCACCTGCAGTGTCCGCCAAGGTGCTGTGAGAGACTGGACTGGTGGTTCTCAGAGCTCAATCAGCAGAGTACTTTGCTAACAATGTGCAGTACAGGTGCTGAAGGTGTGCACACCCGACACCTCAGGCTGAGTGTTAAACAAGGTAATGAAAGAGGCAAATCCTGTGATATTGGGGTAGGGATTCATTTTTCCTTACACAGATGACTCAGCTGTGACAACTCCCTGGGACATTCACACATAGCCTGAAGGCATTGAACTCTTCTTGATGAGCCCTAATGGACTCAGCTGCACTGATGTAACAGACAGCTGGAACATCTTAGAAGGTGTCAAAACTCCTGAGATATCCCTTGATCCAGTATTACATCATCCACTCTAAAACTCCCTGCCCCAGGGGAGGTACTGGAGAAGTTCCCTCCTGAGCCTGAGTGTATACAACTCTGAGTTTCGGGGCTTCTCAGAACCTCCTGCACCTTCCACTACCATCTCAATGGATCTGGACTGCAACCACCACTTTGACCAACAAACATCAAAATTGCAACAACCAAGTCTTGTCGCTGAATCCAATCAATGTCATGTGGGTCCTTCCAGTCACCATCTGCAGCCCTGCTCTGACTGCCTGTACCAGCACCACAACCTCACTCCAGCACCACATGAGTCTGCCAGTATTGAATCCCAGCTATCTGCTGTTTCCTGCTGGCACTGACTCTGCAGTTGTTCCTGGCAGACTTTTTGAACATGGAGGGAACCACATGGCAGGGTGACCACCTTGTCTCTGTCCTGTGGCCTTGCGTGTTTTTTTTCCAGGCAGGGGAACTCAGCCACCACCTCAATTTGGTCCAGTGGATGGGGCTGGGGAATTTTCTCCTCATTGGTTGGTTGAAAAGAACACAGTCTTTTCAGTGTTATCATAATTCTTCTTGGTAAAGAGTTATTTTCTCACTTACATCCAGACATGTTCGGTCTCTCTGTGTATTGGAGAAACCAGGGGTGTTGAATCTAAGGGATGAGAATTCTGTCCGAGGTCTCTGCCCCTCCAAATTGTTTCAAACAAAGACATCCCAACTATCTGAGAACTCTTTCGGCCTAACTTAGTTCTGTAGGGCCCTTCTCTGAGCACTGGACAGATGTCTCCAGAATACAATTTATCCAGTTAATGTTTTTCATAATAAATGACTCCTAGAAGGTGCTTGGCCCTGTCCCATCCCTTTCATCCACAACACAGTCTACCAGAAGTCTCTCAGTTAATATGCAAGCATCTTGTGTTTTTTAGGGTGCCCTAGTATACCACACAGCCCTGGCTGTCATCTGGGGGTGCAGGTCTTCTGTAGCTTTGTTGGCATATCTGTGAGCCCCGTGCAGTTGACTCTCTTACCTTATGGTTTCTTGGATGATTGTGTCACCTGTGGGTCTCAGCTGGCTATAAAGGGAGCTGAGATGTTGTTGTGGTTTACTCCCAGCCAGCAACCAAGCATCATGCAGCTGCTTGCTCACTCCCCAGTGAGTGGGATCAGGGAGAGAACTGGAAGGGTAAAAGCTGGAGAACTTGTGGATTGAGATAAAAACAGTTTAATAGGAAAAGCAAAAGCTTCACACACAACATAAACAAAACAAGGAACTAATTCACAGCTTCCCATGGGCAGGCAGGTGTTCAGCCATCTCCAGAAGCGCAGGGCCCCATCACGCATAATGGTTATTGGAGAAGACAAACTCCATTGCTCCAAATGTTCCCCCCTTCCTCCTTTCCCCTCCCCACTTTATATACTGAGCATGATGTCATATGGTGTAGAATATTCCTCTGGTCATGTGGGGTCAGCTGCACTTGCTGTATCTCCTCTCAATTTCGCATGCAACTCCAGTCTCCTTGTGAGCGTGGCAGTATGTAAAGAAAAAAAGGCCTTGACTCTGTAAAAAGCCCTGCTCAGCAGTAACAAAATCCTCTCAATATTATCATTACTGTGTTCAGAACAAATCCAAAATGCAGCCCCATGCTAGTTACTATGAAGGAAATTAACTCTACACCACGAAAAAACCAGCACAGATGTTTAGCTCACACCACCACAGCTTTTGTATTTTTATCTGGCGCTGACTGTCCCTCCAAGCAGCCCTTGTTGACAGGCACTGGCCTAGGTTATGCAAGGAAAATAAATGTATCCTTTTCAGAAACAATTTTTTACATCAAGGTGTTATTCTTTCAATTCTGTTTATACTTAGTGTCTCTGGATGACAGCGGGTGTTTGGTCTTGCAGCTGATCTTGGTTAATCTTTCTATATAATTTTGCTGTTTATTACAAAAAAAAAAGATATTTTTTGTTGATCACATAAAGGCAATAATCATGGTGAAAACAAAATATTTGTGGATGAATTTGTTGCAAGATTGGAGCAATGAAAGTGACAAGAAATGTAATAGGATGAGGGGAAAATACAACAGATAAGTAGGACTAGAAGGTATTTTTCGTGGGGGAAAGGGGGAGAGGTAGTCCTCTGTATCCTCCAAGAAAGATGTACCTTGACATATGCTCAGTTAGTTTATTCTTAAAGAACTCCCTTTCCTCCTTGCAGATTATTTCAGCAGTTCACTATCTTTGCCAAGGGAAAAATATCTTTACAATCCTCCTTGATTTTTTCTTAATACCATTCCAATCCCATATCTGTTGTACTAGCTGTCATTATCATGAAAGACAGATTATTCCCTTCTCTTTTTGGCAGTTATCCTTTGTTATTAGGTAGCTCCTCAATCTTCTCCTCTTTAGACCAAACAATTTAATTTGTTTTTCAGTCTCTCTGATTTTAGCTCACACCAGGAGCTAGACAGATAAGAGATGATTTTCCTGTCCTCTCATCATTCTTCTAATTCTCTCACTGGTCCCAGTATTGCAGCTGCCTCAGCATGAAATTGCTTCAAGCATTGTGGCTTCTTGTCCCTTTTGCATGTCCTGGAGAGGACTCTCCATTTTTTACACAAGTGTGGCACTATTGAGTCATATTCAGTTGTTTTCTGCTGTAATCCCAGACCCTACTCTGTAAGTGTGTTTCCTAAGAAGTTGTTCTCTATTCTGTTATTCTCTATTCTATTATTTCTGCACAAGTGTAGAACTTGGCTCTCATGTCCCTTTGAATTTCATTTTTTATTTCTACTCCCTGAACTCAGTTTGTCAAAATTACTTTGAATCCTGTCCTCCATTCCCACTTTCATCTTTCTTGCAGATTTTATAAACTCTATTCCATAATCTGTGTCACGAAGGAAAACAAGGTGAAGCTTCATGCTAGACATTCTTCTGTTTGGTTGCTGGCAATTCTTTAAAATACATTTTAAAAAAAAAACAAAAAACCAGAGCATGATATTTTAATCTAGATCATACATGCATAACTTGATTGTGAAAACATCTTTTGAGTTACCTGGAGTCAAAATTCTTAAACAGCAGATAGCTCATGTCCGAACTTGAGTATCTGCTATCTGTGTATTCTTGCTTGCAGAAAACAATTAGGCTGATTTAACACAAAGTATTCTTGACAAGAACAATGATGGCCATTTTTCATGTCTTTTGCAAGTTGTTTACCAGTGTCTAGACTATTTATTTATTAAAAAAAAAATTGTTGGAGTTGAAGTGATCAGTGTATAGTTCTCTTATTTTGTCCCTTATTTTAAAAGCAGCATAATATTCAGTCTTCTTTCTACATTCCAAGTACGTGGCTACCTTTTCACTTTGTCAGTTCTCAGGTAGAATCATTAATGGCTCTGATACTACTTCAGCCAATTCTTTAGGTGTTGTAGAATTAGTTTTATTAGACCAAATGATTGTGGTTTTAATACAAAATTTTAGTAGCAGCTGGGTGCTATTGAGGGCAGTAGATATCAGAAGATGATACCAGGATGAGTCTGTATTCCCAAGTGAAGGCAGTACTATAATGCAGTCATGCATCTAGAACATAGCAGAACAGGTTTAGTTGTGTTGTATTGCAAAGACAGGGATGCATTAAAGCAGTGGCTACCCTCGAAGCCTCCTGTGCAATTTTCTTCATAGAGCCATGTGCTGGGAATAGTTATCGACATGATCAGGCAAATGGAACATCTGTCTAATGTGAGTTTATGGCTGCAGCTTCTTTTCCTAGAAAAATAAATGCAGAAGGAAGACAGGTTGCCATTGATATTATAGATAACTGTAATAAGACAGTCATAAGAGTGCAGAGGTTTTGTGTTTGTTGGTCACCATGGTTATAGCTAATATTTCTGTTAGAACAGCTGCTTTTGATTAACCAGAGGTGGAAATTCATGCATTTTGCCATCTGGATTGTTTGAGACTACAACTGAGACTGATAACCTTGGCTTAACCAGAAAGTTGTGGAAAATCCATCCCCACTCCACAAAAAAAAAAAAAAAAAAAACAAAAAAACAAACAAAAAAAAAAAAAAACAAAAAAAAAAAAAAAAAAAAAAAAACAAAAAACAAAACAAAACAAAACAAAACAAAACAAAAAAAAAAAAAATTATAAAAGAGAGAATGAGGGAAAGAGTGGACTATCAGAGTATTATTTGAAGTCTGTTCTTACAAGCAGCCCGGATAATTAATGTAAGCAATATTTAGCACATTAAGACATGGGTGGCCAAGGACAAGAGATAATGTATTTCTCTGTATTATATAAACTGCAAAGCAGATTAATGATTCTTAGAAAAATAACGTTCAGAAAAATTATAAAGATTTTTCTGTCTTATAGATACAGACAGTTTAACCTGCTGCAACAACACTGCCAGACAGGAACATCTGTTTGTGCTGGTTTGACAGGAAATGGTTTTAAAGACACCAGGTGCCGGGATTATGCACCACTAAAAGATTTGCTTTTTAAGCCCTCTAGTTCCATGCTGGCAAATATCCAGAAGGATCAAACCAAAAGATAAATTTCCTATGACATAAGTGGCATGCATTTGTTTAAACTGAAGATGTGAGATATTTCAGGGCTGCTATGGCAGCAAAGAATTTTATTTCCCGAATTATGGACTAAAGTTTTCTCTCCTGACTAGCTCAACACTGCTGTTAGAAGCAACTGAGCCTCACTGTGATGAGTTGTCATGATGCATTACTAAATCTCTGACTAAAGAATCACTTGTCAAAATTTAGAAGAGATGACTGAATAGTTTAAATAGCCACTTAATTTTGTTCAGTCTATATTAACAAAGTCTTCTCCAAGAATAAGATTACATGATTGCTAACCAGCAGAAGAGCATCTTTAGACAGTCGTAGTTCATTTAACTCATTTAGATCAGGAATTCAAATTTACAGTGCATATAGCTAGTGAGGTACTGTTGGGATGTATTGTCTGCATTACTGGTTAACATTGGAAGACCTCAATAAGTAGTTTGCCAGTGCTGTTCCAGTTCCCCTGCCTTTCTTTTGTTGTGATGTAGCTGTGAGCTATTCAACAAAATTCTCTAGAAAGTAGAACAGAGTAACATTCTTACTTGGGGGAAAGACTTAGTTTTCAATCTGTGTCTCCTAAAAAAAATATCCTGAGGACATTTTGAAGCACTGAATGTTTCTGTACCATCAGCTTTTTATCAAATTAGCAGGTCTCCAGTGGAGTTCTACCTAACTGATTAAATGGCTAGGATAAATGATTTATGAGAAAAGAATAAAATAACTTTATGCATATTGCTTGGTTAAATTACAGTCACTCTGCCTTTAATAACGATCCACAGGTATTAGTTGAGGAACATATGTTCCTAGGAAGGAGATGAATTGTTCACTGTTATCCAGAGACCTATAACTAGAAACACAGCTGCAAGAATGATACAGAACCAATCACCAAGATGATATTTGTGATCCCTTTAGTCACTTAAAATTAAGATTCATACAAAACCAATTTCCTTGACCAACAAATTCATCGAATATTCATATCAGAGTATTCCTATAAATGGAGCATACCATTTGTGTGCCTAGATACCTTTCTTGTACTGAAAACAGCTAAAAATCATCTTAAAAAGCCTTTGGATTCAAACTCATTCATTGCACAGACAGAAGCGGTAGCAAGTGGCTAGGCAGACACAGCAAGTAGCCAGCTATGAATAGATGATATTCAAAGTAGTAATCAATAATCACTTAGGGACAGCTCATCAGCAAATGCTGATATTAGCCTAAGGAAGTTTTATGGATGGGGGAAATACAGCAAGATAGACTAATCCAGGATGTGGAATCTAACTTTCCCTGAGTTGTTCTCAATTGAGTAACTTGGTTTTTTTTTGTCTCTAGACTCTACTGGCTGGTGACACACTGCACTTATTTGAAAACTAGATTTTCACTGTTAGTAGATTTTTACTGTTTTTTTTTTTTTTTTTTTTTTTTTGTCAGAGAATTAAG